>JAOXJP010226300.1:0-25469 GCA_025762735.1 Platanus orientalis | reverse complement strand
CAGAGCGGAATGGCGGAACAAGATTCATGTAGCCGACCCCAAATAGTTGGGATAAGGCTGTTTGTTGTTGTTGTTGTAAAGCTCCAATAATACAGTCCAGATGTCCCATTGGCTTTTATAGTGATAAAGCTTCCTAAAACCTTGTTTAGTTTAAAATAAAACATCCTGAACTAGGTAAAATCAAAATAGAACTTGACTTTGAGAGAATTAGTAACTTCTCAAGTTTGACTTAAATAGGATTTTGACTTCAGAGAAATTAGTAACTATCACAAATTGGATCTGGACTTCAGAGAACTTGGTAACATCCCAAGTTTGACTTAAATTGGACCTGGTCTTAAGAGAAATTAGTAATTTTCTCAAAATCTTCTTGTTAAATGTGATTACCTGATTGCCCGATGTCGTCATAAAAGTAGGCAACAGATGCCTAGGCTGATAAGGCTTGGTGGCTGTTTAAGTATGTGGGAAGTTGCTTATGTGAACCAGAAAATGTATATTTATTGACATGGCATGTCTTCACAACTACTTAAGTTAGACAATTTTTGTTGAACTTGAATCAGTGACCTTTGTGTGTGTGTGGCGGATCCTTTATCCCAAAGGCTTGTGGTGGTGTACTCGGGTTTTTTTAACTTATTAATTACTAATTAGATATAGTTGTTTATTTTTTATTTTTTAAAATTAATTTAATTTTTATTGGTATTTGCCAAGTTATAATCATTGATTTTCTCATCTGGCTGTTGCTATGTTTCATTTCAAATCAATTAAGAATTCATGATAAAAGTTTCTCTCCTTTAGTTTCACGAAATTATGTTCTACTAACTTGTGGCATCGAAAGTGATTGTGAATTATGAAATAAGAATTATAGTCTGTTGATTGTTATCATTGAAGTATGGAAACAATTGTAAGCAGAATATTACCTTGGGAACTGTAGAGTTGTGTACCCAAGATTTAAAATGGCTGTCCTTAAGCACAATGTCTATGCATGTGGCTGGCATGCAAGGACCAAGACCCAGCATATATAGACTCGTACCTAAGAGGTTTACAGGGCTAAAAATCAGTGTGATTAGATGATAGCAACCATACATTTGTTTTGTTTTTTGGAAAGGTATAGCGACTATTACTTTATTATATTATTTGGACAATTAGTAGATTTTCTATTAAAGCTCCAGAAAAAATTCCATACAGATGGTTAAAACTCAACCCATAATGCTGATTTTGGTCTTGGCAATCTCCTAGGTAGGGCCCATTTAGTGGTGGGTCCTGAAACACCGTAAATGAGGCACAGTGAGATGTCTCACTCACAATTGGATTCATTTAGTCTGATTACTTAGACCCAAGATACTCTGCATAAAGTTCATATATTTTCTATGATAATCTCATCTTTTAGTGTTATATAACATATCATGATACTGTATATAAGTAACCGAATTCTTTTCATTGGTTTAGTTACTTGGTGCCTTGGTAGGGGATCAATTTTGGGTTTTTTTAACTTCCAATTATGATCCCATTGTAAACCGGATAAACTGAAAAGGGCTGACTGAAGTTTATCTATAGTTACTCTCTCAGCCATAGCTGAAAGCCCTTTTAATGGATCTCTTAGACATAAGTTTCAAAAGTGCTTTGAAATACAAATGTGAACTAATGTAACAAGCTGGTGAAGGAAGTGTATCATGTTTTACTTCGGTTTTGTGAAATTATGTGACAAGGTATTTATATCTTATGAGTTTCATTTTGCTTTATTCATTATGGAGGTGTTGCATTCACAGGGAGGGGGAGCATAACTGTATCAGGTGGTGGAATTGGAAGCTCCACAACCAACAGGGTGAATCTAACATGAGACCAAGGAGTATTTAGGATGATAATGTTTTACTTTTGATTATATCCCTTACTGTACGCCATGCTTTTGATTACTTGACTGGTGATTTAGAATCATTTTTATTGTTATACTGCTATCCTTTTAGCTGTGTATGTGTAAGGTTGGTTGGATTGGTCAGTAATCATGCAATGTGTCAACCTAATGAGCTGGAAACTAGCAATTTGGTGATCCTAAGAAGTCCAATATGTAGACTTATCATTTGGACCCCAAGCTATATCTTTTCACAATCATTCAGAACAATGTGCTGAATAGAATTTTTGGGGTGATTTAATAGTGCGGCTTTTTGGCCTAGGAGATCTCTTAGGTGGAATTCTATCAGTGGTGAGTGAGATCTACTCACCAAAGTTTTTCCCTCTTGATAAATTTGGTGAGCCTTGGTGCAGTTCTTGAAACTTCAGTTCACCATATTTGTCTGAAGGTGATGATATGGTGCAGGAACACAAACAACCTGTATTTTGGGAGGGAACGTATAGTAAGCAGGTGGAGATATGGCATGCCATTTTTCTGCCTCCCCATTGAGTGGGATTCGGAACCAATACAGTTGAACTTATTTGTTAGTTCAGTTACGAGTGGTTAGAAGACAAATCTTTTCAACCGAGATTTTGTTATTTTCTTGGGCCAACAAAATCAGTAAGGTTGATGTTCTTCGATGATTAATATTTTCTGTTATGCATTAATATTCATTCTGCATAGGTTTCAGCTTTTCAGCAAACCTTACTTCTTCGTCAATGCGGTCTTCCCCAGATGGAATGCCTAGAGTACAATGTAGGCTACATCTCTATATTGATTAATCAAGAGAAGGCCCAGAAGTTTTGGCTAAGTTCCTTCCAAGAGGAGACCAATCCATTGAGGGAATCAGGGTCTGCGGCTCAGCTGGTCTCTGGTACAGTATAGGGTTGTTGTAGTTTGATGGTCAAACAGCTAGAGCAAATCCTTCCTACCTTTATAAACCTGGTTTCCTCTATCTAATTATCATGTTGGATAGTCCGGAAAATGGCTGGAACTGGTTATAAATATGCACCCATCACCGTCTAATTTAGTGCATAATTTTCCATCCATCTATAACACCGCTCACATCTGTTGCGGGATATGGATGACCGAAGATGATTGTTAGAACGCAGGATCACCTCCGGATGAACTGCGGGAGCTTCCTCCCATTTCAACTCTCAACTAAATCTAATGGTAAAAAAAACAAAATCGAATGTTAAAAAGAAATACAAATGAGAGAGAGAGAGAGAGAGAGAGAGAGAGAGTATTTTTAAAGTAAACTTGGATAAAGCTTGAAGAGATAAAAAAAAAAATGAAAATGTTCTTGTGAAAGCCTAAGCCAGAGTCACCCACCGTTCAACCGTCATTTTTCAGTTGAGAGAATGACGATGAGGAACGGTAATTCATTATGTACATTGTGAGAGGAATTCACCTTGATTAGGACAAGAGTAGTCTTGCTGTTTACTCATATTTCTTAGGTCATGTCTTCAATATGCCTTTTGTCAAATGAGACAAGTGAGATTTATACTACGATACTCTATTGATGTGTGTTAGCCTCTTGTGACTCCCAACATTGGAATATGTTCACCTAATGTAAAAGACCCACAACACATTAAACAAATCTGCAATTTTAAAGGTTTAGAATGAGTTGGACAAGAAAAATTACTCCCAATCCTAGCATCAAGGGTGTTGTGGTACTCCTAGTATAGATGGTTTTAGTTCATGTCTTTGTCAAACAAAGCTTAATCACCATGCTGCTATGCCTACATTCTCAAGGGTTCCTTTAGAAAAGTTTGTATCCATTTTGGTGTTGCCTAGATTGGTACATTAACACAAAAGGCACCAGAGAAGGCAACTGGTTTCCACAAGGTTGCAATCCTTTTTTGTGTTTTATAAAATTATTCATTTACCTAAATAAATAAAAAACAAAGAAGGCAACTGGTGCTAGCCCCCTTGTGCACCAGAGGTGTTCACAAGGGTTGAATGTCATGCCAACAAAAGCCTTGACTTCACCTTATCTAGTCATCATGGTCTCATGGGTCTTGAAGTCCATGTGTTGCACAAAAAAACTTCTGCAATTCGA
The DNA here is from genome assembly GCA_025762735.1 of Platanus orientalis. Lineage (NCBI taxonomy): Eukaryota > Viridiplantae > Streptophyta > Magnoliopsida > Proteales > Platanaceae > Platanus > Platanus orientalis. The sequence goes on along the minus strand of JAOXJP010226300.1, from coordinate 21,525 downwards.
TGAAATTCTAGTAACATTAGCACCATGAATGCCAAGGATTCATGCCTACATGTAGGGATGCAAGTATCTTATTATTATCCGAATCCGGTTCATTTTTGTATTTGTTTAAAGCAAATATGGATATACATGTACCTGTTTCGATTAAATATCCATTTGTTTTTAAAAAATCCGATTATAAATGAACCAAATACACACACACACATCTGTTTCGATATCCGTATTCGTTTACAAATATGTTAACCTAACTTAACGGATACAAATATGAACTTATATGTATCCGATTCGATTAAATATCCATTTGTTTAAAAAATATCCAATTAGAAATTAGCCGAATACTAATATATTCTAATATCCGCATCAAATCCGACTCATTTGCATCTATATGAAGCCTTAGCGTATGTCCTCATCTTGATTCACCATAACAAAGTTCTCTATAAATAATCATTCTCATAGTGAAGTGCCACATGGTATGCCATAGGTGATTGCTGGTACACATTGTCATCTCACCCTAAGCGTCAAGGTCCCTTTATTAATAAAGGAAATAAATGTTCTATCTAAGATTTGGTGTCCAGGACACTAGGTGACTTCAGATGGAATAAAATGAGCAGGGGTTAGATGAAATTTCAAATTCTCGCCCATTTTATTTCATGTGACATCCCTTTTATTGTTTTGATTTTTAAAAACTCATTATTTCTTTATTTATTTGTCAAAAAATTCATTAAAAAAATTAGAATCTTAATTCAAATACTCCCATTATCACCATATGAACTATTAGGATTTAAATCAAGGAGGTTAAAGAAAAATACATCAATGACTGAATCAGACATAAGATGATGATTCAACCCGTTCTCCAAAATATTCACACATGATCTAAAACTCTCCGCTCTTCTCGCAGGTTCAGAAAAATTATAAGATCAATCCTAAACATGAGACTTCATTTATAGAGTTGTTGAGAAGCTAAAGTAATCCTAGGAGATTTGGGATTCTTATCCTTAGGTTATGAAACCCAATACCCTTAATTAAGTCAAACTATATTAAAGATACTCTATCTTTTATTAATTATAATAATTCATGTTACATATTGCAACTGACCTCCTAAAAATAATAAATTAATAATGAGGTCATTCCTTACAAATATTTTACTAAAATGTTATTCCAATACACAATATTCCTTAATGACCTTAAGGATGATAAAATAATCATTGTCTAACCCCTTTGGTCATTAGAACAAGATCATTAAAAACTTAATGAATCAGTTGGATATTTAAAAACATTTTTGATAAAATATTTTTCAAAATTAAATATGTTTATCATAATATAATTTTGAAAACATTAGATAAACACTATATCAATAACAACTAATACTAGATTTTATTGTTTAATTAAATCATGTATTTCTTAAATTGAATATTCTCTCACTTAAGGGTAATGGATTCCTTGTTGGACATTGTATCCTCTCAAGTATTGTGTAGGCTATCCAAACTATCCATTATATAACTTCTAATTATGAATCACTTATTGGTAGCTCAAAATAACAAACATGACAACATAGGAAAATACAAACCCTTAGGTCTAAGAATAAGTATATAAATATGAACAACACTTATCCTGAGAGTAATGCTTTACCAAGTGTATTCATAATGGATCTCTTAAATGCATTTATACATGCACCCATATATAAACTTAGAATCTCACCCCAGTAACTGAGATTACATCAGTCCATCATATAGTATCTCTACATGTAACAACCCTATAAGTGATGTGTCTGGGATCACCCATAGTTATAAAGTTTTAGGTCAACAAAAACTGGATTATCAGATCTCTTCACACATTTCAATGTGTTTGACATCCTATTATGTTACCTGAGAACCACTTATCTCATATCATGAAATCAAATAATTATTCATTTAAGAAACAAACATATGATGATGGAATAAAAGGTTATTATTAATTTAAATAAGAAATCAAACATACCTATACTTTAAATGAATGATTTTGTCATGACACCTTTTTTCAATACCCTAGTGTCTTGAAAAATCCTAAACATGACATTTGCACCTTACTATAAAATCCATAAGATTACAATTTATTTTCAATTTCACTATCTAATAAATCCTTTATGGTAGAAAAAAGTTATGAATTGTCTACTTTATTTGAGTATTCTAGCTATTTGTTTTAGAAAAGGAATTTGTCTATTAAACCCACTTTGATAATGCTTGCCTCCTTTACTTGTCTGTTGTAGAACACTATGGGTAAGCGAAGGAAAATGGTCAATCTTCCCAATGCTAGAAGATGATTAGGAGTAGTTGTTGTGCCCTAAAACTCATACCAATTGGGCCATGAATTTTGACACGTGACATTAACACTTTCATTTCATTCATTCATACGCAATGGAATAATACGTCAATCACTTTCCTCATAATCATATAATTAATCACATTCACATAGGTTTAACCTGTAAAAAATCCCATAATCCATATACATTGTCTAACATTCCCATTAAAGTTAAATAAATAATCTGACATATTCAAATCCATCAACATAAATCAAATACTAAATTTCTTAAACTTATTACATCATTTGAAATTTAAAGTACAATAACTGAACTGAAATAAATAAAGTTTCTAACTAATAAAAATTGAAATAAACATGTTTAGTCACTAGCTAATCCACGATCTCGTCATCATCTGTGGTGTCAAATTGGGATAAGTTTGACATAGCAAGAAAAAAATAAACTAAGGAAATAGTGGATCAAAACTTAACACGATTACAAAAACTAAACATATGTTTTTATATTTACAAATCAATATACAAAATGATTCATAAAACAGTCTTATACATTACTTAAACATTTAATAAAATATGCAGTTTCATATACAAAACGGAATTCAATGCTAACATATACTTTTACATAAACAGAATAAAATAGATTAAATCATGTTTCATATCATAGCCAGTACAAAACATATATTAGCTATTAAGCCAGAACATATAACAGTTTACACCATTTAAACCCCGATAAGAAGGATCCAGTTCGCACCATTTAAACCTAAGTGAAAAGGGTCTAGTTCGTACCATTTATACCCAGACGATAATAGTTGCTACTACTGTCTATGTGGTTAGCAGTAAGGATCCATAACAATTCGCACCATATACCTAGTGATGTGGGTTCTATCAATAATTCCCTTTGATGGGTAAGGCGGTTTTCCAACAATACATATCATTCTCTTGTAGTTTTAATCAAATCTTACAATTCATATAAACAACACATAACAATTCTTTATATTAACTAAAGTAAAATAACATATAATGATATGCTTGATCCAACTAGGCACAATCTATAGAACATGTTTTTCAAAGCATATCAAATCTACCCAGAACAGTACTCTTGTGGATCACTAAAGTTTTGATATAAAAATCAGCACATTTATTTATAAAATAGGATTTCAGATCACTAATAATATATCAAGGATTAGGCATATAGCTTCTTGCAAATCAGTAAATAATTTGATCTTTAATTATTTAGAAGTTCAAAACAATTCTTAGAATAGTTTTTACAATTTTAGGAATCAAACCCTCTTTTTAAACTATTAATTTTTTTATTAAAAACATAGTTCTATGTGTATTAAAATTATAAAACGGATTGAAAATCGATGATTCAACTCATTAAAATCATGTAGAATTGAAGACAAATCTTTTTTATATCATGTCTTGTGAAACTATTTTATCTCTTCAAAAAACATGTTTTAAAACTTTTAGGTAAAACCAAAATCAATGAATAACGATTCAAATCTAGTTCCAAATGATGAAAAACCTTTGCAAAACAGAATCAATGAAGTTTTAGGAACCTAAAAAATGAAAACAAAACAATAGTTTACCTGTGTTCTTACTTCTTTATGTGCAAAAACGTTCATAAACTTTTGTTTTTCAAAAAAGTCTCAAACCTATGCCAAAACCTAGCATTTTCTCCTTTTTTCTCTTCCTATTTTCTCTACAATTTTTAAGTCTCTTTAGGTAGAAACATATGTAATTTATAAGCCCAATGAAACTTTTACACGATTAAATCACGAAGTAATTTTTTTTGTATAAAAACACTGTTCATCCTTCACGGGACACTTCCTTCGCGAGACATTGTTTATCCATTCTCAATAAAATGTCAATATCTTTTTTGTTTGGGGTCTGATTCACTTGCCATTTGTTTTGTTGGACTCTAAACTTTCATGACTATCTAATAATATAAAGTTTACTTACATATTTTTCCTACATTTTTGTTGGTGTCTCTCTAAAGTCAGTATATGTGAATTTAAATGCTTATAAGTATGTACAGAACTTATGCATCATGTGTGTACAATATAAATATAACATGTGTGCAAGATACGTATAAACATGTGTGGGGTGTTACAGTAATAGAGCTATGCAAAGACACCTATTAAAAGTACGTTAAGTGTCTAAGTCATTGATTCTCCACATGGCTAAAGATGGTGTATACTGTAACACCCTACGCATTCATTGCATGGTTAGATGTGATGATCGGTTTATGTATCGATTTGACCTAACCTAAAGACCATAGAGAACCTTAAGGAAACTATGGTTAAATGTCCAATCACATGTTAAGAACAAGTGGATATAGGTGTGCCAACAGGACCCAATACACACCCCTCTGCACCATCCTGATCGTTTGTGTATACAGGCGAGCGCTCGTGGTTTAGTACCCGAGCACTCGTGGTGCAGTACCCCGAGCACTCGTGAGGAAAGGTGAGTGGTCACGGGTAAAAGAACAAAAACATGAAATTCTAGAAATTTCATACCGAAAGCTCGTGTGACCTTGCGAGCGGTCGCTTTTATAACCCATGAGGACACGTAAGCAATTGCGAGGGGTACCTTGATCACTCGTGGCTTGAGGGGAGAGCTCGTCATCTCCTAGATCCGAAAAATAAAATGAGGATTCTCTCTCTCCCCCCCCCCCAATTTCAATCAGAATCATTATAGAAGGAGTATTCTCATATCCTGACGTGTATTTAGTTCATTTTACATCTCAATTAGATTATAATACACCTAAGGCAAAAAAAGGAATAAAAGTGAGAGAGAATTGGGCGAAAGAGAGAAAATGAGTTCACCCAAGCAAAGTAAGTTCCAACCACTTACATCTAGACATGTTTAGCTAGAATTTGGAAAATTGGATTTTACATTCATGTTCTACAGCACTTAATTTGTCATTGCATCTAATAAATCAAATTTGTAGAATTTGAGCATTAAGAAAGGATTAATCAAGGATTTGAAGAAGAAGAAAATGATAGTAAGTACTCTTACAAATTAATGTCAATTCCTCCATTATTTCTTATAGATCCTTATGAATTGATGGTGAATTCCACTGTTGGAATGTTTTTTATGGGAAAACTATAAGAGTCTTGCTCTAGATTGATGTTCCTATGATTACAAATGCTTCTTATGTGAGTTGCATATTATTTCCATCATCTATGTCAAGTTCCTTTGATGAAATCCATGTTATCTATTGAAATATCATGTGAATTGCTATGAAAACTAAATCTAAGTATATTTTGATCTAATGATTCTCTCTATTGATAGATCTATGGAGTTTTCCTTTGAAATCACATGTTAGATATGTAAATGACATTGATCTAAAACCGAGTTAATAAAAATCCCCATGAAATTACATTTATGAAACATGATATGATTGATTTAAGTGAATTTTGTTGAATTGCATTAAGAAATGTGAATTCCTTTGAACTAATATGAAATTGAACCTGAGGAAATGTCTTTGATTGAAATTAAGTATGATTAAAACTTTGATTCAACATTTGGATTATGAAATATGAACCAATGATTGATAATTTCAATTCTTTTGAATAAATCAAAGATCTCATAATATGAAAGATCATAAGAAATATGAATTATGAAAATCTACTCAATGCATTGATCATATGTGATTTATATGAATGAGTCATCAATAATTGAATGTGAAATGTGAACGTATTATGATTGAAACTTATTGAACCATGAAACCTTCTTTCATATATCATGAGAGCTCTTTTATTAACTATTGATATCCTTTGATATGTCTCAATTGTTTATTAAACTATGAAATGTTGTTGAATCTTTAAATTATTGAACCCCCTTTAGGCCTTATTGAATTATTGAACCTTTGATAGAATTCTATATTGATGACTTAACATTGGGTCTGAACAAGGAAATGACTTAACCTTGGGTCTAAACAAGGAATTGACCTAACATTGGGTCTAAAGAGAGAAGAATTCTATCTTTGATGACTTAACATTGGGTATAAACATGGAAGGAACCTAACACTATGTCTAAACATGGAAAAATTCTATCTTTAATGACTCAACCTTGGGTCTAAACAAGAAGGGAGTTAACCTTGGGTCTAAAGAATGAAGGGACTTAACCTTAGGTCTAAACAAGGAAGATACCTAACATTGGATCAAAATAGGGCAAGACTTTATTAAACTTTGAATCATTGAATATTTAAACATCATTTTGAGACCTTCCATTGGGTCTAAATAATGGAGATTGAACCGTTTATGATATTGAATTTTATAAACTTCTTTCAATATTGTTTTGAACACATTAACTCATTGAACCCCTTTGATATTGTTTTAAGACTTACCCTTAGGTCCAATAATGAAAGTTATTGATATTGACTTGACTAGTACCTTTTCCTTTATTTGAACCTATTGAACACAGTTTCGGGACCTCCCATTGAGTTACTATAATGAAAAAAAACTATTGAATCTTTGAAATCTACTAAGAAGTGATACGAGCTAATGAATAAGACATTGACAAAGTATATAAGTAAACGAACTATGTGGTATGAATATATTCGAATATTTATGATAAGTGAGTGAACTATTGATAAGAAGTATGAAAATGAATATGACAAGTGATATGTTGATTAAATCCGAAAGTGAAAGATGCTACACTTATCATTAGATTATGACACATACTCCTTTATTGTCCATGACATTGATTATGATTATATTACTTATTTAAATATACCCGTAGACTCATGTTATTGCTTCCTATAATTTGAGCTTTTTATTGTTATCCATGCTTATGTTATATGAGAGAAACCTGTGTGCAAACTATATCTGTTATCAGTTGAATATGGTTTGCATTTATACTTCTTGAGCCCGTCAAGCTCACCCCAATTGACACAGATTTGGGAAAGAGGACGAATTGATCGTGACAATGGTTAAGTATAAGATTGACGTAAAGAGTGATTGATTTTGGACTTTACCTTTATGTTAAAATTTCATTGGATAAATATAATATGTACCTTACATTGGATTTGAATATAATGAACTGATACAATTGTCGAGATTTACATATTGATGGTATTATGTGATTGTGGGCACTTTTATATTATGCTTAGTCACTTTATGATCAAGTGGATGGTCTACTATTTTCGTTGTACTTCATTATAAATCAAATGCTTATGGACATAAGTTATGAATAAGTTATGCTTCTGCTAATGGTAAATCTAATGAATCAAGGGTTATGGTTTGATAAACAAAGGCTTATGTCTAAGGTAAGGTATAAAAAATGTATTTACGATTCCACATGTAATTGAATGTAATGGACTATGATACTATGAAACCAATATATGGTTGTATATGTTATGGAATGTGGATTGATTGTTAATTCAATGATCCGAATCTAGGGGCGTATATGGATGATATTTGAGTCTGGGTTTGGGGGCATTACAGATTGGTATCAGAGCAATCAAGTTTGGATTCAATAGACTAATGGACGAGTGATCATGTGGATAAGTTGATTAAAAAGTGATATAGAATGGAAAGCAACGAAATATTTTGGAGAATTAATTTATCGATCATATCACATTGATGATTGACATTATACTTAAGGATTTTTATTGAATTGTGATTAAGGATATTAGTTGATCTTTTCATACCTTAGAATTCTTTATGATTTTTAGTGTTCTATTGTTTGGCATTAGGTACATGATGTCGCCAATGATGAAGTACTAGAGGTGCATCTTTTACTTTAGCACCTAAGAGAGATCCCTTTGAGGGAATATTGAGAGCCATTTATGGCCTAGCTGAGGTTATGAAGTGACATATCACCAATAAGAGACAACCAAAAGAAATGGGTAGGGAAAATGAGAATCACATGATTGAGCGGTTTCAAAGAATGTGACCACTAGAAATGATCGTTATAGCTATAGCTATAGTTCAAAGAGAAGTTTAATCTTGGCATCACACAATCAGGTTTTATATGGAGAGGACAAATGACCATTATAGCTATAGTGAATGCTAAGTTAAGATGTCACCACAACATGATGAAGGATTTTCCATTATTCCTGAAAGAAATTTATTTGGTATCCATCACACGGCTTAGAGTTTTAAGCTTCCCAAGTCAGAAATTGCAGTTTTAATTTATTCTTTGAGAAGAATAGTCTAAGAAAGTCTTTGACTATTTTGATAACACTAAATGACACGTTCTATTAATCTTTTTCTATATTATTTTGAGATAGCTTTGAGAAGGTAAATACATGGCTAAAATATTTAATAGCTACCCTCTCTCTCTCTCTCTCTCTCTCTCTCTCTCTCTCTCTCTCCTCTTGTAACCCTCTCCTCTTGTAACGCATTTCCCATCTTTATTACAAAGAGCTGTGATATAAGTTATTGATCTTACATTTAGTCATATGGAAGAATTTGGTATTCTTATCCTCCCATCTAGCCCAAATTTACCATCGATTTTGTGCTTAAAACAATTCTCATATGGAGATTTCCCTAGTTTTGTTCAATTCTATTGATCTCTTTACTTATTTTTTATGATGGATTTAGATTTTTAGTCTTCGCAACTACATTTTGTTCAAGAGCTATATGCCTTTCTAAATTTCCAAAAGTTTTGTCTATTTCATCTCTTTAACTATGATCAAATCCAAAACTTCTTTGACTTTTTTCTTATTTTTATTTTTTATCTTTGATGTAACACTGGCCTTTTCCCACAATTGAAAGATTTGGTTACCGTAATGTGTGAGTGGTCCACATTCACTCATCAAATCTGAATGATTAGACCTATATGATTTATTTGGGTTACTAGTAAAATTGGGCTATGGTCTAACTCATAAAGAATCATATTTTCCACTATAGTATGTGGAAATATATATCTCCATTCAAAATTTACTAAGGCTTTATCAAGTGTCTCCCAAATAGAGAATCTATCTTTTTAATTTTAATAATGGGATCCCTATTGAACCTAAGTTTGTTAGATGGCAATTGTTTAGGAATTGTTTGGTAGCCACCTATAATGTAATAATTTCATTGTAAATTCCAAAGACATTTGTAACCATAAGGTGGCGGTTCAAACTGAACTCATTCAGATTTATATTGATTTGTTAACTAAAATTGGAAATGAAGTCATCCTAGGTTTTTTATAAAATGAAATGATATATGCTATCTAGTATAAATCTGAATGAGTTGATTTTGAACCATCACCTTATGGCTACAAATGCCTTGAGAATTTGAAATGAAATGATTTCATTATAGGTGGTTGCCAAACATAGCCTTAATAATCTCTATTCATTTCTTATTCACTTGTAGGAATTTACCTCCTATCTTATCTTCTTAAGACCATAAACAGTTCCAATTGCTTATAGGTACGTAAGGTTCATATGAATTCCTATGCGTTCTATTGAAAAATTCCCAAAAAGCTTTCATTTTCATCCTCTCTGGTTCGCAATTGATCAAAGTGCACTTTCACAGGTTTTTTGTTTCTTCACTTTTTAACAAGATATCAATTAATCTATTACTTTTTGTCTAAAACTTTGATAGTTAAATCATTATTCCACATTATAATCATTCCACTTGCTAAACCCTCAGGTTCAACAAATTTCATATTCCAATTTGATTTGAAACAAAGTTTTTTCAAAAAAAAAAATCCTCTTATACAAAATAGCTAAGTCGGGTTTTATTATTATTATTATTGTTTACCCCACTTTCTCAAATCCAGTTTGTAGAGAAAGTGTGGGAATGTCGGTCAAGAAAAAAATAGGTGGTTACCTAACTTCTCAAAACCAAACTGCATAAAGTTAGTACCATGATCACACATAACCGCTCAAGGAAGTAGCCATGAAGCCAATATATAGCTAACTTCCCATAATAACTACTCGAGGTAGTGGCCATGAAGCTAAACTACCCATAACTGCTCGAGGTAGTGGCTATGAAACCAAAATATAGATAATTACTCATAATAACCACTCAAGGTAGTGGCCCTAAAGCCAAACTACCCATAACCGCTCGAGGTAGTGGCCATGAAGTTTGAAAAACTACCTAGGGAATTCTATAAATTGTGGTCGAGAAGAAGACAGGACGAATCAAGAATCAATCATCATCAATAATATCTTTTATCTGTAGTGGTAGCATTAGAGTAGGTGTAGTATTAGCTCAATCCTATAGTGATTTCAAGCCTTGTATCAAGCGATTCAATAGAACTACAGAACTAGGTTCCACAAAGTTCTTCCAAAAAAAGGGCATCGACTAATTTGTCTTATTCGAAGAATCAGATTCAACGAGGTCTTCTTTCAACATTAGAAGAAGGATAGCGGCTAATCTGCTTGTTCAGAGGTATCTTTGTAATTACCATTGTACTTTGCACTTACAATTTAGTGAATTTTCATTTTTTGTTATCAATCTTGGGTGACATTGTTCTATTGTAAAAGTCTTCGGTCTAGAGGCATTACCAAACTCGAACCCTTTCGATAACCTAAATGGGAAAAACCATCCGCAGTTTAACCCATAAGAAAAACATTTTTCGTTGGCAACCACAATGGGAGAATGATTTAGATGGCACACAGGAAAGATAAACACCTGCCCAACTCGAATGAAAACGAGATAGATGACCTATGTCGAAACCTCGATGACAGGTTTGATGATCTCGTTGAGAGAATCGAAAAGGGGTTCCTGACAATGCTAGACATTCTAGCTAATGTCTTAATTAGGGCACTCTAGCCTAATTTAGAGGCCATTCAACTTAATTGAAACCTCGATGCCACGAGTAGAGGAATAACTGTGGGAACAGACATCCCAAAGGCCACGAATGGACTCGGGGGGGCAAGATAGACCTCTTGATTACTTAGAAGAGCCAATGGTCAAAAGTTTCCTAGTATCACTTCATAGTGAGCTAGTTACGGTTCCAACAAGGGGATCAACACAAAGATCTCAAGGTTTTGTGGCCTTTCCTGCTAGATCGAGTATGCTAGTAAGGCCAGAAAGGCTCGAGGTCCCTAAAAACCTTGAGTTCGAGCCAAATAGAGGGCCTTTATATGTTTATCGAGGACAGGGATATAGAGGCCTTAAAAACCCAAATTATTAGTATGATTGATGCAAGCTAGATGAAAGTACAAATGTATATGGTCTGTATAGTGCACCACCAGACCAAAATAACCTTCACTACCAACCTTACAAAGGCCCAAGACAACAACTTGGGAGCTTGACTTATGGACCAAATCTTATAACTCGAGATTATTTGGTCATTCTCCTCGAGCATATATATGGCTCTAAGTTCAGAAGAATAACAAGGCTAGTCCATTAAAAATCATACCATTAGTGGATTGACAGGAAAAATTGTCTCCAAACCCATTTCATGTGGTAAGATTTCATTTGAGGTAAAGAAAGAAGATGACGCTTCGAAGGATCATGGCCATTAGCAGCTAAGAAACACACATGTTTGGTCTTCGATTCAAACTAAACACGTGCGGGGGGCATTTGTTTACCCCACTTTCTCAAATCTAATCTATAAGAAAAGTGTGGGAATGATGGTTAAGAAAAAATGGGTGGTTACCCAACTTCTTAAAATCAAACTACATACAATTAGTCTCATGATCACCCATAACTACTCGAGGAAGTGGCCATGAAGCCAAAATATGGCTAACTACCCATAATAACTACTCGAGGTAATGACCATGAAGCTAAACTACTCATAACCGCTCGAGGAAGTAGCCATGAAACCAAAACATGGATAACTATTCATAATAACTATTTGAGGTAGTGGCCATGAAGCCAAAATATGGATAACTACCTATAATAACCACTCGAGGTAGTGACCATGAAGCCAAACTACCCATAACCGCTCGAGGTAGTGGCCATGAAGCCATACCCATAATTGTTCGAAGTAGTGGCCATGAAGTTTGAAAAACTACTCAAGGAGTTCTATAAATTGTGGCCGAGAAGAAGAGGGGAGCAACAACTCAATCATCATCAACAAATTACATATTTTATCAGTAGTCATAGCTTTAGATTAGGCTTAGCGGTAATTCATTCCTGTAGTGATTCGAACCCCTTATCTCGGGTGATTCAACTACACTGCAGATCTTAATTCAACGAAACTCTTCCGAGAGAAGGGCAACGGTTAATTTGTCTTGTTCGTAGAACCAGATTCAACGAAGTTCTTCCAGAAAGAAGGGCATCGACTAATCTAACTTGTTCATGAAACCAGATTCAATGAGGTGCTTCCAAAAAAAAGAGTAACGGATAATTTGTCTATGTTCAAAGGACCATATTCAACGAAGTCTTCCTCATTTCAAGAAAATAGACAATGGCTAATCTGTCGTTCGAAGGTATCTCTATAACCAGCATTATATTCCATACTTTTAATTTTAGTAAATTCTTCTTTACACTCCGTATCGGGTGTCATTATCTGATGTGAAAGTCCTTAGTCTAGAAACATTACCGAATCCAAAACCCTTTTGATGATTCGAATTGGAAAGACTTGTACATGTGTCAATTCCAAAACAAAATAATTTTTGTTGACCACCAACAGCTAGCAAATTAAATTAAGCAAAATCGTGTCTTGAGTTGCAAATGGAAAATATGCAAAGATATTGGTTATGAAAAGACAATCCTTGACCGTGAAGAACCTACATACTGAAGCATGTTATTGTATGCCGAGAGACTGACACGAAACCAAATTCCAACTGCGGAGAAGTTGGATTGAGATTTGATTTCCATAATATTCATTTTTCCAAAAATATATACAGGAAACCGTTTCACAAGAGCAGTTATGAGTAACAATCTATTGGAGATGGTTGTCCACGCTGAGAACATGAAAACAGACCCATGCGTAAGTGTGGGCATAATGAACAGGTAGCCGGAGATGGAATAAATCAGCGTTGGAGAAACAAAATCGTACAGGTAGATTAGAACCTCTTTTTTTTAATTTGTTTTTAGGTATTTGGTGGATCAATAAAATTGGAAGGGAAAAAAAAATTGTTCAAAGAAAATACTGAAGAAGAAAATTTCTTCATGCCGAATTGTATGCAATAGATGTTAGCGATTTGAATTCTTATGCCAATCAGGGAGAAGACGAAGATAATTAAACTCTCGAGATGCATAAATCTGCTACTCGAAATGTCATTTCCAACTACACAGAAAGAGGGGAGAGACGGGAATTAGGGTTTTGAGTTGCTCAAAACTGCAACTCGAAATAGGATTTTGAGTTGCTCAGATCTGCAGTTCGAAACCCATTTTTTCATGATTGTATGGAGAGAGAGAGAGAGAGAGAGAGAGAGAGAGAGATTACCTGGAGGTCCCGTTAATAAGGAAGATCGAACCCTGCAAGTTCCCTCCGCTGCTCGATTTGAGGTACACTGGTCGCGAGAAAATTAAAGCGGAGAAGGGGAGACACCTCTTTCCTGTTACGTTGCACGAACCCGATCATTCCGTTTCGGTTCCTTTCTTTTATTTTTTATTTTTTTGGTAAAATGTTTCGGTTCTTCGAAGACGACTCCTTTTAAATTTTTAATGAGAGCTTATATTATCACCACAGTTTTTTCTAAGTCCATCTCATGTAAAAAAAATTATTTATTTTTCTTTTTATACCCCTCCCTCCCACACTTTCTGTGCAACCTCCGGCACCCCATCCTCCTCTCCCTCTCTCGCATTCCCCTCTCTCTCCCCCTCTCCAGCACGCCCTCTTCCTCTTTCTCCCTCTCTCTTTCTTCTTTTTTTTTTTCCTCGACAAGCTATTCAGACTCATAGGCCCTAATGGGGGTCCTTCCGTTTGAACTTACAGATTCAAGCAGGGCCCCTACATTCCGTCCTGTAAGGGCCCTGCTCGGACTTGCAGGTCCGAACAAAGGGACCCCATTTGGGCCTATGAATCCAAACAGCTCGTCGGGGAGAAAAAGAAAGAAGAGGAAGAGGAGGGAGGGTGGGAGAAAAAAAAAAGAGGAGGAAGAGGAGAGAGAGAGGGGGGAGAGAGGGAGAGAGAAAGAGAGGGAGGGAGACAGAGAGGAGGATGGAGTGCCAGAGAGGTGTTGCAACTACCAGAATGGTTGTTGGAGGTGTGGGAGGGAGGGATTAGGGGAGGGGTATAAAAGAAAAAATAAACAAACAATATTTAAGTAAAGTGAACTTAGAAAAAACTGTAGTGGCAATAGAAGTTCCTTTTTTAATTTGTCCTTAATGATTAGCTCAAGCACTTGATCGTACTGGATGAAAAAGAAAAAGAAAAACATAAATGACCTCCCAAAAAACAGACAAAAATACAGTACTTCTAAGCGCCTTGAATTGAATGGATCTTTTTATTCATTGGGTAAATCTTTCCAAGCCAGATTTCATGTGCACAAAATATGTGTGTATCCCATGCGTATGGACTAGGGTGCGAACACATCAACACTGAAAAGTGATTTACACTTTTTTTGGGGGGCACTTAACTTTTTGGCACTGATGTGTCCACACCCTGGCCCATGCACACTGTGTGCACACATCTTTTGTAGGCACACAATCCGGGGGAAAATCTTTAGGACAATCTTCCACATTTTCATAATCTAAAATTGTCAACCAACTTAATCTTCGACCTTATCTGTTTCAAATGGAATTTCCCGGAAAAAGGAAAAGCACTGAAAAATTGCTTAGGATTATGATTCAATTGGAAAATGAATGAAGGTATGGTTTTCATCATCTTTTGATTATGGCTGCAAATGGAGCGAAATTAGAGTATATATTCATATTTGTATTTGTTTACTTAATCGAATACTAGATGTGAGTTCGAAATCTTGTGGATATTTAAAAATTCGATCCATATTTGTATCTCTTTACTTAAACAATTATTGAATACGAATCCAGATATATCCGATTATACATTATATTAGAAAAATAAAGTTTAGAGTGGTGACACATATTTTGGGGCTGAAAACACGGGCCTGGAATTAGGTACGAAAATTTGATTTTCCTGATGTATTAGGATGGCATCAGGGGGCTGAGTATCAGTACCTAAAAGTGACTTTCACTTTTTGGGGGGTGCTTATCACTTTTCAGCACTGATGTGTCCACCCCCTAATGCCATCCTAATACATCAGGAAAAGCAGATTTCCGTGTATAATCTTTTTCGGTAATAGCAATATGAAGAGCATAGACTATAACACCCTAGAGAAGAAAAAAATGTTTGAAATTTCAGTGTCGCTAATTCAATACTAGGGATGAAGATGATGATTCTGATAAAAATTACGAATGTAGTAAAATTATATAACATAAGGTTTTGAGTGGTGACACATATTTGGCATTAAAAACACGGGTTGATGGAAAAAAGTGGAGAGGGATGGGACGATTAGTAATAGTAATAAGAAGAGTATAGTCTGTAACACCCTCTAGAAGAAAATAAAAATGCTGGAGATTTCAGTGTCACTAATTCAATGATGGAGGTGAAGAAGTCGATGATTATGATAAAGATTATGAAGATAATAAGGACCTAGTAAATATAAAGATGGAAAGATTGGTGAAACTCAAATAGAGAAGGTGAACTGGTTACTAGTTAGGTGATGTGAGATCTTACATCAACAACGACAATCCACCGGCCAAGTTTTTGTGAACAAGTAGTTAAACTTTGGTCTTCTTACGGTACTTTTTATTATTACATTGGACATGTTAATGTTTGCCCACGACTATTTTCGGGACATGGTTAGAAAAAAATATCTGTGAATATTGTTTGTTTGTGTGTGTGTGTGTGTGTGTGTTAGACATTGGTTGAATGATTGTGATAATCTAATTAGGATGATCCGGAAGTCTCTATATGAGTCTACTAAATAGTGTATCTCCACAGGTAATTGTAGGGGGTTGGCAATAAAGTTAGCTACAACTTTTCTATCATATCGACCTTATTTTGTAAATTATGCTGTTGTTACCATCTTATATTGTATGATTGTATGTGCTATTTCATTGTCTTTGTTTACACACATGTTTGTCTTATGCCTATGATGAAAAGAAAAGGTAATAGTATAAGAAGGGCTATCAAGAGTCGAGACTTTTCTAATTCTCCTATACTAGCAGCGGTGTCTATTGGCTAAGTCTTGAACTTGATTGAATAGAGGTTTTGACTGATTCCTTTGAAAAAATAAAGTTTTTGATCATAATACATAGATCATATCGAAAGATCCTTTACCTAACAAATATATATTTATTTTTTGTCTGTGCGATAAATAAACAAAACAAATTCGTAATCAAGTGTTGGATTTGTTCATAACAACATATTATGTGTGTTCTTCTATATGAAATTTTAGTCCTGTAAATACTACTTAAATTTTACCAGTACCAGCCTAAGCAGGAAATTAAAGTGTATTACACAAAACAGTTAGATCTCAAGGTAGAGCAAGAATTATATAGTATATATATATTTTTAGTCGTATATAGTATATATATTTCAATATTGTATATACTTCAACAAGTATAACACTTATAGGCTGCTTGGTTTGGATTCTAAAATCCGATTATGGACCATAATCGATTCTAAGCCATATTGATTAGAGGTGTGTGGTTCGGATTCTTGAATCCGTTTTTACATAATCAAAATCACAATCATTCTTCATATTGATTTTATATTATGTCAGGACAAACAAAAAACAGAAGGGGTTTACCCGAATCAAGGCTAACAACAAACACATATATTATTTGTGAAATTTAATGGTTAAAATATTAGGTAAATCAACTTCTAAAAATATGTAACCAAATGGAATTTTGGATTCTCACAATCCGATTCCAAGATTGAATCAGAAACAATAATTCAATTCTAAAATCCAAACCAAACAACCACTCAAACTACTAATTAAAAACTGAAAACAGTCTCATATTACCTAGTTAAGTCTATGCAACAAAACATATCACACAATATAACAACATGTGCCAAATCTAAAAGAAAAATGTGGTATATACTATCTTTCTTCAACATGTATTAAAGTCCAAACTACTTGAAAAACCATAAATAAGTTCATGAGAGATCAAGACCAACAACGGAGGTGTCAACAAACTGAGCTTTGCCTTAGCTCAAACTTGTCACACAAGGCTCAAGTTCAGCTTAGGCTCGACGTGAACCTAAGAGCTAAGCTCAGTACAATAAAATGTTGTTTGCAATGATTACTGTTATATTTTAGTATAATAAATACAATTATTATTTGAATAATAACAAAGGTCATTAGTTATCCAGTGTTGGTCCTATAACTATAGGGTGTTGGGTGAGGTGGACCAGAACGGGGGAATATCACCTGCGCCGACCCTCTTTGTGAGACGTCGTGAGACAAGACAAAGGGGAAGTATCATTTCACTTTTTGGGGGTGATGTGACAGCTCCGAAAAATTAAATGATACCCACGATGTGTCTCGTCTCACGACGTCTCACAAAGAGGGTCGTCGCAGGTGATGTGAACCCGCACGCAACACCCAAAAAGTGTAAATCACTTTTTACATCAGGCCCTCTCGTACTGTTTCACGGTTCTCACAAAAATATAACAGGTGGCATGGTACAATTGGTAGAAAAAAGAAAAATATCTTTCAAAATTTATAATTTACTTTTTCCGTTGTGTCACCTGTTAGAGGGGATGATATCGTATGTACCACACCCCTGTTAGAGAGGACCTTAATAGGTTGTAAAACAGGGGCAAGAGAATCCATTCTGGATTTAGAGGAGCTTCCAGCACAGAATGTACTAGATTTTTTTTTTTAATCTTTTAGATAGGCGTGCCCATTTAATCCAATACCGGATCACTGCGTAAATGTTTGGCGGGTCAGTAATTGGGTCAGATGACCCGATCCATTTAAAATGTCAGCAATGCTTGCCAGTAGTCTATATTTGTGTGAACCGGTATTGGAAACTTCCAAAAGTGGTTAAAAAAAAAAAGGATTTTTTATTTTTTTAATAAAGTGGGGTTCTTATAGATATTTTATTTTGGAGAAAAGATCTACCATTCACCTCCTAACAGAGAGTGTGAGCCCCACGGTATATCCTGGACAGAACATCCTTTCGATTTATTTTATATCTTGCATTTCTGCATGTGACTTAAAACTAATGGCAATGGGTATTTCTAGCAGAGTTTTGCACTGGAGAAATGGAGTGGGAAGAAGTGTTACATGATAGGAGCTAAAGAGCTTTCAATTGTATGGGGAGATACCCCCAAACATTGGAGGTGGAGGCCTCTCTCCGACTCCAGGTCTCTTTCTCTCTCCCTTCATCCTGTCACTTTAAAAAAAAAAAAAAAAAGGTCATTTGTCTTTTGAATTTATGTATTGTACAGTGATTTTGAACCTGGGTTGTTGCTATTTAACCATTGGATTGATATATTAATACAAAGTGGGGGAAAGGATTAAAAAGCAATGTGAGAACCCTCATAACCTCTAAAATACCTATTACTTAATTATTATTTGAAGATGTTTTTGTTATTATTAGTTAATAAAATATTCATTCTATTAGTAACATTAATATATCCTCATATACCTACGTAAGTGATAATATTGACATATATCATAAAAAGTTTTGCCATGAAAAGAGTAGACATATAGATTTGAAAAATAATTTTTTTTTTTTTTTTTTTTTTGAGGATATTATAGAAGTTTTTGCTGCTAATGAAAAATAGAAAATTTAATATTTAATTACTGTAATAACTAATAATATAGTCTCTATGAATATTATTAGTTATTAGATGATCAACTTACTGTGAACCAATCAGGATGCAATCTATTATTCCCTTACCAGCAATGAAATCCAAACATGTTTATGATATTATTTCTTCTTTCCCATCTCTTCTTCATAGGTGCAAAGCAATTAATGCCACTTGTTAGTTATAACTTATTTGTAAAATGTTGCTTAAAAGAAAAACCGTTGACGTAATATGCATGTACATTTACAGGTTCTCAGAGGTGGCCGAGCTCCTAAACGTGTGTTGGCTGGAAATCCATGGCAAGATGGAGACTCGAATGCTGTCCCCTCATACAACCTACGTAGCTTACCTTGTGCTCAAGTTCACCGAGGATGCCTTTGGGTTCGAATTCCCACCTGCAGAGGTCTCAGTCAAATTGGCAGGAGGAGGTGAAACTAGAGATGGAGATGCAAGTGAAGCAGTGCAGACTGTGTATTTGAATCCCTCCAGTGCCGGAATGCAGCGGTGGCGGCTTGGACCGCATAGGCGTATCGGGTTATTCCGCCAGAGCCTCAGGTTCGGCCATGCGTTGATTCCGGATCCTGAATCTGTACCACAAACACAGAGAAGTGTCCCAAAGGAGAGAGGGGATGGGTGGATGGAGATCAAGATGGGGGAGTTCTTCAATGACCTAGGGGAGGATGGGGAAGTGGAGATGAGTTTATTGGAGGTGAAGGGTGGTAACTGGAAGGCTGGCCTCATCATCCAAGGGATTGAGCTGAGGCCCAAGGACAGTAAATAAAGTAGCTGTTATTGTGTTTTATGTATTGATGCATCTTTCTTTTAAAAGCCAAATGGTCATTCATGCAGTAGTTCGTAAACATGGTTGTGTGAGTGATAGAGTGGATTGATTTGGAACATTGCAGGCATATGTGATGCTTTGTCATAAAATAAAATAAAAAACTCAATAATTGTTTGACACTTTTGAATGATGGAGACTGATGTTTACAACCATTACAAAAAGGTTGTTTTTGGTGCAAAAAAGTATCAAATCTGCGGCTCTGATTGGCATGTTTGGGACTTGAGTATATATGCAAATTATTATTGGATGGTGATGCAAAAAAGTAACATTGTACTTAAAACAATTTTCTTTTCTTTTTCGTGGTGGGGTTAGGTTAACCCCAATCATGTTGGTTTACACTTTAAAGTCCTTGAAATCCAAATGGATACATTGTTGACTCAGATCCTCTATAGTGAGTTAAACTACATTAACACTTTACCAAAAAAAAAAAAAGTAAGGTCACATTAACATGCAACTAGTGTATACAGCGAGAAACACAGATAAAGATTAAAACTCCCACACAGATTTGTCTGGAGTTTAAAATATTTTTTTTTATATGTCACGTTTTGATGACAAGTGTAATGTTAATGACTTACGGATAAAAAAAAGGTGTACTTTTAAATGGATTTTAACTTAATGCTGAGGATTATTGTTCCACATGGGCGATTGTCTTTATCAGCATCATAGTTTCTATTTCCCTACCAATGGAGTGATATCCTCTGTGCCGCCCCCCTCTGTGATGCTCGGGAGCCGAGACAGATGGGGGGAATCAATTCACTTTTTGGGCGTGAAGTGACATCTCCAAAAAGTGAATTGATTTCCCCCCTCTGCCTCGGCCTTCGTGCATCGCAGAGGATATCAGACCTATTCCAACTCCCATTGGTGGAGTCCAGTCCAGGATTTGGTGTACAGGATGGTGTCCAGGTCAAAACTCCCACAAAAAAAAACAGTGAGAAGGAGAGAGAGGGCGGGAGAGGAGAGAGAGAGAGAGATACGTCGGAGAGGGAGGAGGGGTATTTTGGGGAGAGAGGAAGGAGGGGCATTTTGGAGAGAGGCAAAAAAGAAAAAAAATTAGGGTGTGGTGAGGATTTTTGGGGGTGCCAATAGCCTCACCCTTTGAAATTTCATCTAACCCCTGTCCCTTCTATTCCATGTGAAGTCCCCTGGTATCCTATACACCAAATCCTGGACAGAACATTTTTTTCAAATTTATACATACCAAATGACTAGTGATGTTTAATAAAATTTAAAAGAAGGAAGCAAATGTCCTGTCCATGATTTGGTGTCCAAGACACCAAGGGATGTCATATACAAAAAGGGTGGAAATTTGAAATTTCATCTAACCCCTGTCCATTTTATTCCAGGTAAAGTCCCCTGGTATCCTGGATAGAACATTTATTTCATTTAAAAAATAAAAAAAAAGACATGAATTTTTTAACCAAAAAGATGTTGTCTAAAATGTACTGTTCACCCCTCATGAGAGGGTGTTTTTTTAACTAAAATATGATATGATGTTTGAGTTAGTGTTTTAAGAAAAATGCTTAAAAGCACTTATTTATAATTTAAGCAATGCACAAGAGAAAGATGGGAAAAGTGACATGGTAGATTTTTACGTCTTGGCGGAAGGCTACATCTATCTCGCTCACCACTCCTCAGGAAGCTTATTGTCACCAGTCTTTTCAATCTTCCAATCGGCGGGCGAATCAAACGCCCAGTGGGAGACATTTCCGTGATACAACTAAAAGGAGATCATCTTCAGATTATTATCTCCATCTCTGTAGAAC
>JAOXJP010226299.1:0-11515 GCA_025762735.1 Platanus orientalis | reverse complement strand
AGGGGTAGCGCCAATAGGCGATAAAATGAGGGAAAGTCAATTGAGATGGTTTGGGCATGTGCAACGAAGACCAATGATTGCACCAGTGAGATGAAGTGAGACAATACAGGTTGAAGGTGCTAGAAGGACTAGAGGAAGGCCAAAATTGACTTGGGTGGAGGTAGTAAATAGGGACATGGCAACTTGTAATTTAACAACAAATAAGGCCCAAAAAAGAGCGAAATGGCGGAACAGGATTCGTGTAGCCGACCCCAAATAGTTGGGATAAGGCTGTTTGTTGTTGTTGTTGTATTTGGGGTATGTATATTTACCAAGTTTTTTTTTGGGTATTTACGTAATATCCATTTATGATATAAATAATACTATACGTGTGGAGTACCCTAACAAGCTCCATACGATTTCCTTCTCTTTCTCTCTCCTTCCTCTTCTTTCCCTTTTTTCTTTTCTTTCTTTCGCAGTTTTTAATTTCATAGAAACCAACTTGGTATCAGAGCCTTCAAGACCTTGTGGAAGACCCATTGGAGTTGTCAGTGCGTTATTGATGTTAGCAGGACCATACTGTCACGACCTGATTTTCTCTTCATCTACTGTGCGACACCCCGACCATCACCTGGCCAAGGCCAGCCTTACTATTATTTGAGCCATTCTCTGACTTGTTGACTTGCCCCACATGCACTGACAAAGATACTGCTCACCAAGAGTACTAATACATCAAGCCCTATTTGACCAACCCATAAGCTACTTCTTTGTGTCACCACGATGCTTGTCCCACCCGTAGGGTCCCTTGTGTCATTGTTGTTTGTGCACATGACTAGTTAGCCACCTCAATGCGTACACCATGCCATTGAAGTGCATCTTAAATGACTACGGAGTCCACGATCCGTTTATAGCATTGAAGGCCCAGTACACGTACAACACATTTTCGACTTGCCGCTTGAGCCATTAAGCCCATCGACGACCATGACACTTTATGAGGGCACCATGATGTTCTACATAAGACATTGCCTCGTGCTTGCCTTGCCACCAAAGTGTTGTCTTATGCCAAACCAAACATGCCAAGCAAGGATAAGGCACATCCGAGCACAGTGGCCATGGGATAGCCCACTCGCCCAACTACATAGCCAACCTCTAGCTTAAGCTAGCTGTGCAGTGCTACCCACGCTGGGGCCCCAAGCACTGTCCTTAGGGGGAACCCAACCCCCAAGGGAACCCTAAGCAACCTCTTTGAAAGACCTAGAGTCACACCTAACCCATGTTGGGGATGCCTTGTAGTTTAAGCTCATGCGGGCATGGGCATGTCGTATGTCGCATGGCACACTGTCTGTTGTGTTGCCTAAGCCTTGATATGCTTTTTGCCCATGACTAGGGCTTGGGTGCTTTCGAGCACCCACCCCTCCTCAAGGTGTAGCTAAGCTTTTCACCCATTGCCAGAAGGGAACGTATTTTTCTCAAAGAATCATACTAGCTTATTTATGAGTTTGCCATCAAACACTATTTACGAAAATGCAATTGTGCCAATTCCCCAAATCCGCCATGCCCATACACGCACCAAAAGTCTTGTCTGTGACAGAATAGCTAACTTCAGCAATTGTACTAGTACCTCGTCGGATTTCTTCAAATTCTAGTAGAATATTTTTCACTGTGTTTCTTAAGCATTTTTTGAAAATTTTTGGAGGCTTGTATGTTTTTCGACTAATCTAAGGAAAAAAAACCTCAGTTTTTGAACAAGTTGATTTAACATCTCGGCTAGGATTTTTTTCGGAGGTTAGTTGTATCGATTTGGTGACTATGACATTGAGGAATATCAGGCAAAAGGGGTCGTGGGATTCTAACCTATATTGAGAGATCGGTGAGAGTTCTCTCCAGGTAGTTTTACTACCCCCTCTCCCTTTTTTCTACATGGAGTGGCTCACTTATGTGATAAAGTATTGATCGCAGTCATTTATTTTCAATAGATGGTGACTGCTGGATGGTGTATTGTGGTATTTTGTTGATTTTATGGTGCAAGACAATTATTTATGAATGATTCTATGGTCGTGTGGTTGATGCATAATCAACTTATTGCTAGGGGTTACATGATTAAGTGTTATAAACTAATTGTGGCCAGTTTATGGATTATGTAGTCTTCTGTGAATTCTCATTTAAGGCTATAACAAGACTTGTGAAAGTTAAGTAACAGACTGGTGGGAGTTCTAAATCATGGGTGACGACTATTGTTCGTTTCTTTCCTTGGCAGTGCTTAATAAGTGCCTTAGTATAGTACAAGATGTCTGATGACAGTCACATAGAAGTAACTGAGCCCCGTTTAGTCGGGAATGCTAGTAATCATGATGCTATTTAGATTGGGCAAACAGACTCTCTAAAGATAG
Organism: Platanus orientalis; assembly: GCA_025762735.1. Lineage (NCBI taxonomy): Eukaryota > Viridiplantae > Streptophyta > Magnoliopsida > Proteales > Platanaceae > Platanus > Platanus orientalis. The sequence continues at coordinate 9,146 of JAOXJP010226299.1, read as the reverse complement.
ATTACCATAGTCAAGTTTGATGGAACGAATTACTTCGTTTGGTCATAGTCAACAATGATTTTCCTGATAGGTAAAGGGGAATGGGAGTATGTGACGGGAGAGATTCCTATTCCTATATTTATTGATCCTGGTTTTATGAAATGGAGAATAGAGAACCCATTAGTGATGGCATGGTTGCTATAGTTTGACATTAGTAATACATTGTTTCTAGGCATTGACAATGCAATTTGGGATTCACTTGCAACCTATTATTCTTGCCTTAAGCGATTGATTAGTATGAACCATTTCTAGCTAAGTGTTCTACGGATGCTACAACTCACAGACATTTTGTAGAAAGAACCAGGTATTTGAGCTTCATGCTGGACTCAATCTTGATTTTGAGCACATATGGATTCAGCTCCTAGGCCGTGATAGGTTTTAAAGGTGGATCCCTTTTTCTTTCCAGGTGAGGCAATGACTTTGTAGATTCATTAGACTTTGTGAATGGAAGCTAGAAGTTCGAAACCCTTTTGTGATCGTTCATGAAGGAGAAGGCTTGTCTGGCTTGGAAAATTTTAAGGAGGTGTTAAGACCGATGATGGAATTTCTCTTCCCGATGAATGCTAATCATGATATCAATTTTCAAAATGATATCTAGGTGTTGAATCCTGCCATACCCTCAAGGTCCCATTGGGTTAAACCTCAAGAAGAGTAGAAGACATGGAATAATATTATCGTTTGTGATGTATGAGGGGAAGAGTGCCATGGAAATTTGTTGGTAGCTTTCTCTCAACGTTTTTAAAGCTGGGATGAGTTATGCCACCTACGGGATATCCATCGAATCGTGTGTTCAGTGATTATGGGAAAATTATTAGTACTAGCCATATCTGTATTGGAAAAGGTATTTTTACATTTCAGAAATGGACCCTATCTACGACTCTTATCTCAATCCAAGCAGTGAAGAGCAAACGTTGACTTCATATTTGGGGTCTCCCTCTATCTGAGTGGAATCCTTAAGTATTCAAAGCGATAGGTGACAATTGTGGTAGACTTTTGGAGGTGGATAGCCATTCGAAAAATTGATTGATCATCTTCGTTGTGAGGATGAAAGTGGAGGTTGAGTCAATGGCCGAAATTCCAAGGACTTTATGCTTGAAAAAGGGGGAGGTTTCGATCTTGTTGGTGGTTGAAGTCAGGTCGCCGGTGTGTATGTTCCAGGAGGCTGCCGCTGCCAGGGGTGATTCGTCCATCTAGAAAAACCCTAGTTGGGAGGTTAGGGATGCCCCCTAAGGTAATTGTGAGCCGTTGATTTCATCTAATCCTGATTGTCCATTAAATACTCAGTCCAAAGTCGGCTTGGAAAAGGCGGAAGGGATTCGATGGTGGGGATGAAGCATGCAAGTAACGACCTGTTAATGCATGGGCTTGTGAAAATGGGTTTTCAAAATTTGAATTTTGAAGTGGGCTCTCCCTTAAAGCCATCAGATGGGAATCAGAAAAGGGTAAAATTGTCAATTCCAAGCCCACTGGCTCATGGATGTGGTTACCTAAGGGAAATACTACTGGTTAAACCAGACAAGAGGCTAGGGAGAACAAAAATGGGTCTTTGGGCCACCCGATGTGAACTGAAGGGGTTAATAGTCCTCTTTTAAGGTCTTCGTCTTTGTTGGGGTGTTATTTGAATGGAAGGTAAAAATCTCTTGGGGAGAGATATGGGTGGAATTCTTATATAAGGGAGGTGGAAATAGCATTGGAAGAGGAATGAGTGCTCGTTGACGATATCGGTGATACAAAAGGGTGGAAAGGACGAGACTCGAATATTCAACATCATGTGAACAACCATGGTAGTCCTCAGGCGATGGTGGATGTGTAGGACTCTGTGATGAATAGTGCTCAGGGTCAGAAGAACTAGCCCTACGATTTGTGCTATAAGGATGTTGGATCTCTTATTTTGTTGAAAAAGGTTCTTACATCAACCAACATGGGATATGATGTTGTGGATGTTGAAACACCAGTGCTATCTTCCTCTTTTCCGCCACTGGTTGCTTGCCCCCCCCTCTTTCGAGGATGAGTCGTATGCATCGTACAACTTTGTTATTGATCCTTTGGGGCTGGGCGATCTCATAAATGGCGAATTAAGAATGGGGGATGAAAGATACGAGATGGTGATAGACGATAAATATTATACAAAGGAGGAACAATGCTCTAAGAAGGATCGGGTGGTGGACTTGCAGACTTTCTTCACTCTGGGGGGGGTGACGTCTTGTTGATTATAACGACACTCCTCTGTTGAGGGGGATGAAAGCTTTGAAAGAGTCTCAACATGGCTGGTCACGAGCAGAGCATCATTCAGCACATTCAGTTTGTGATCATGATGACAACAACATAGATCCTAACTCCAAAGGGAAACTATCTGAATTCCAACCCTTATGACTCCATTGACTTACCAAGTACTCTTAAACATTTGTCCCAAAAGTTCTATTCGAATTCTTTTGTCTTTTCTATTCCTCATAATCCTATTATTGTTACTCCTATTTCCTTCTCTCCTGTTGGTTGTGTGAGTCTCCTAAATCTTAGGATCAGAATAAGGATTGCCAAAACTGTATTATGAGAAATGGTGGCTGGGAAAGTTTTGGGAAGATGGGTAATGGCGGGTATGGTGAATGGAAAAGAAATATTGACCAAATGGTTGGTAAAATGGGGCTGAAGGTGATTGACAAAAATGGGGCAGTGTTGAAACTTTCTGACTACATGGATATAGGGAGGATATTGGGCAAGAGAGAATTGCTAAATCAGGTAAAGGTAAATGGCAATTAAAGAATTTGGCTTGGGATATGAACGATAATGTGATGGGTGTTTGTGACATTGTTGGTAGAAGGAGGAATGGTGAGGGCCATAATATTGTTGACATTTTTTTTTTTTTGATGAACATAAATTAATTGAAAGAAAGGAGAAAAAACGAGGAAGAAATGAAGGGACTACAAAACATAAAGATCAGCCCACATAGAAAATAATATTGTTGATTCATGCAGATTATTTCATGGAATGTTAGAGGGTTGGGGGGTTTTAAAAAAAGAAGAAAGGTGCATGAATGAACGCATAAATTTAGGCTAGACCTGCTTGTGTTTCAAGAAACCAAAAAAGAGATTATGGGAGATAAGTTGGTTCGACGTGTTGTTGGTGGTGTTACATCAGAATGGTGTGCTCTTCCTATTATTGGTACGTCTAGTGGTATCCTTATGGTTTGGAACCTTGATGTTATTGAAAAAAGAGATGTGTGGATGGGGTTTTTTTTTTTTCCATTTCACTTGAATGGAGGATGCTTCCTTGGTGGTATAATGGCTTTTCACAGGTGTTTATGGGCCATCTGTTGCTAAAAATAGGAATGCTTTGTGGGAGGAATTGGGGATTATTCGGAATGCTTGGTCAGGTCCTTGGCTATGATGGGTGATTTTAATGTGATTAGATTTATTCATGAGAAATTCCCTATGGGATTTTAATGAGTTTTTCAAGAATCAATCCTTGAAGGATAGTAGCTTGTCTAACGCCGAATACACCTAGAGAAATGGTCAGGAGTCTCTAACTTTGTGCCGCCTGGATAGATTTCTAGTGTAACAGCTGGGAGGATTTGTATCCTCAATTTGCACAAGAAACTTTGCCAAAGCTTACTTTAGATCACTGGCCAATCCTTATTTCTACTTCTCAAATAAAATTTGGGCCTTTCCCCTTTAGATTCGAAAATATGTGAACTTTACACTCCTTTTTCAAAGATTGTGTTAAGATGTGGTGGAATGAGTGCAAAGTTTCTGGGTGGAAAGGTTTTTGTTTTATGCAAAAGCTTTAATATGTGAAGAAAAAATTGAAAGAGTGGAACAAAAATACTTTTGGGAAAATCAAAGATAATAAACAAAAGATTTGGAAGGACGTTTAGGTAATTGACAGGAGGGTGGAGGATAGTGGTGTTATTGAGGAGGAAGGTGTGGCTAGGAAAAATGCTTTGTTGGGGGAGATGGATGTGCTGTTATGTGGGGAGGAGCTTCATTGGAAGCAGAATGGTAAGTGTAAGTGGCTTAAAGAAGGTGACAACAATACTCGGTTCTTTCACAAAGTTGCTAGTGGAAAGAAAAATGAGAAGCTTGATTTCTAAAATGAATATTCAAGGGGTGGAGGTTGATAATGAGGAGATGATTAAGGATGTAGCTATTGTTTTTTTTTTTTTCCAAGCTTTATGCTAAAGAAGATAAGGATAGACCTTTGATTGATAATCTTTTTTCAACTCTTTTGGATGAAGTTGGGATCTCCTACTTGGAACGTTGTTTTTCGGAAGAGGAAGTTAAGGAGTCTGTCTTTAGAAATGACAAGGATAAATGCCCAGGGCCGCCAGATGGTTTCTCTTACTTATTTTATCAAGAATGTTGGGAAATTGTCAAAGTGGATCTTATGGAAGCTTTTAAAGAATTCTATGATAGGGGAATTATCAACAAAAGTACAAATGTTACCTTCATTGTCCTCGTTCCGAAGAAGGACGATGTTAATGACTTCTCAGATTTTCGATTAATAAGTCTTGTGAGCATTTTGTATAAAATCATTGCCAAGGTTTTATCCACGAGACTAAGGGATGTAGTGGGAGGTTTGGTGTCAAATTCTCAGGGTGCTTTTGTATACTGGATATTGAGGTATTTGAAGGATCCTGGTTTAGGACTTCTCTATACAACCAATAAACCCCTAAAGGTTGAGGTCTATACTGATGTTGATTGTATCGGATCAATGATCGACGTCTGAATATTGTACATTTGTTGTAGTCATCTTGTTACCTGGTGAAGGAAGAAACAACTTGTGGTTGCTAGATCAAGTGTTGAGGCTGAATTTTGGACTAAGGCTAGTGGTATTTGTGAACTCATTTGGATTCAAGGCCGGCTACGAGATATGTGGTGTATGGTGAAGGAACCTACGGGTCTTTATTGTGACAAGAAAACCGCCATTACTATTGTTCACGATCCAGCTCAGCATAACGGACTAAACATATGGAAGTTGATTGCCATTTCATCAAAGAGAAATTCCAAGTTGGACTGATTTGCACTTCTTATGTGCACAACGAAAATCAACTTGCTGATCTACTTACTAAGGTTTTGCATTCTCCATTGTTCAGTAGTCTTGTGGCCAAGCTAGGTATGTGTAGTTCCTACATACCAGCTTGAGGGGGAGTGTAGATAGGAGTGGCAATGAGTTGAGCTAGCTTGGAGCTCGACTCATCATGAGCCAAGCCTGAGCTCGTTTAGGAAACGAGCCTGAGTCGAGCTTCACTAAGCTCAACTTGCTATTTTTTTTTAAATAAAAATATATATATGAAATTAGTAATGTTAAAAAAACTGTGTTAATAGACCATTAGGCTGGTGGTTTTTTTTTTTTGGGCTGGTTGGCAAGCCGAGCCTGATCTCGACAACTCCGGCTTGCCATGAGCCTTAGCTTTGCCTTCATGTGATGAGCCCAAGTTGAGTTGGGCAAAGCTTGGCTCATTGCCACCCGTAAGTGTAGAGTTATATGGGGTATTTACTTTATGTGTGAGGGTAATACGATCAATGAGGTAGCGTATTTGGGGTATGTCAGTCTACCAAGTATTTTTGTGGTATTTATGTAACATCCACTGATGATATTAATAACACAATATGTATGGAGTACCCTAACAAGCTCTATACGATTTCCTTGTCTTCTTTCTCTCTTTTCTTTTCTATCTCCCATAGTTTCTAATATCTTATAAACCAATTGAATAACCGTTCATATGGCACCAAAATTATCCCAAACAGGTAAGTTTTAGCTTTCCAAAATAGCACCTAAAGAAAAGCGATGGAATAGACCTTTCACTTTCATTAAAATTAAATAAAACTTATTTTATTTGGAAATAAATAAAAACCCTTAAACTGTTTGACAAAAAACTAACCTAGATTAACCTAATATTGACCTAATTAAATTCATTGTCATGCAAAAATATTAAGCCTTAAATTTCCAAAATACCCCTGCACAAACCCATCAAATATGAATATGGACTCTTTCTTGTTCTGCATCATTCTCCCCACTAAGTGTTGCTAGAACAACAAAACAAGCATGACCATGCTATCAAGTTTTGACAATTCATTTGCCTTCGTCCAAATGTATTTGCGATCCTCCGAAGCAAATCTGTGAACATGTTGATTTAAGAAGGGATCTTCATAGATGTGATGTTGAATTTCAAGAATTGATTTATTTTGAAAATTTTCTTCCTCCTCTTCCAAAAGTATTGTTTGATTATCCTCGAGTTGAACTTGAGATAGTTCAAGTGTTTCCTCTAGTGGGACAACAATCAAACTCAAAGAAGTCTTCTCTTGAGGAGTCTTTTCTAAAATTGTTTGTATTGTTTGTTCATCTGGAGTTGTAAAGTTGGTTACAAGAACTTTGGCTCGTTAACGGTCTCTTCTTGTTTTTTCTCTTCCAAAATTAACAAAACCATACAAGAAGGCTGTTTTTGTGCAACTTTTAGACGATACCACATGCGAAAGTTAAAGATCTTCAAGAAATGTGTCTCCTCATCAAAATTAGACTTCCTTTCTTCAATCCATTGCTTTCTGAAGATCACCTTGTAGGCTTTTGAAGGAACAACTTTACATTCAGCAGACTCAATATAAGTCCATTATTTGAATTGGACAATAAAATCATCATCATATTAGTAAAAATATCCTCGATCTATAACATCTTGTGAAAAGCCTTTCAACAAAACTTGAAGAAATCATATTTTCATCGTATCTTGCACTAATCAGAATATTGATTGCCTTCTCAGATGGATAACAAATATTTTCCTAATTTCAAGAAGCATCTTTTAGGCTTATTTTTGTTATCAAACTAATGCAGGATGAAGAGGATCTGATTTGGTTCTTTGATAAACAATTTGTAATAATAAGAACATAACAAAAAATAATAGAGAAAGTGAGAAAAATTCCAATGGAGTCGCACCAATGGCCTCCTAGGAGTCACACCTAGGGTTGAAAACATCACACCCTCAAGATTTTAGAGTCATACCAGAAAACAATACAATTGTAGCCTTGAATTCATCAATAATCATCATTCTTCATTTATAAAATTTTGGGTCACAAGCATATATATATATGATGTAAGATACCTAAGAATTAGGCTCCTACAAGGGAAGTATGATAGGAAAGCAAGAAGTAATTTAAAAGAAATCAAGAATTGAATTCTTTAATTAAAGAATAAAATAAAATTAATCAAATCAATTAAAGAAATCAAGATTTCAAGTAAAAGATTGTAAGAAATCAAATTTTGAATTAATGAAAAGGGATTTGGGGTAGAAAGCTTAAACAAGTTATGCTTTAGGTTTAGAAGGTAGGGATGATGAATCTTGGGAGTTTCTTGGTGAGGAAGACGAGGGAATGGTAAGGTTTTGCTACACTGAAAATTTCAGATTCAAGATTCAAGAAAGATTGAGTCTTGATTCAAGAATCCCAAAATTTGGTGTAGGGTTTAAAGAAAACAACTACTAAATAAAATGAATAAAGAAAGAAGAGTGGGGAAGAAGGAGAAGATGAGAACAAGATTAGAGAAGAAAGAATAAGAGATGGATTGGCTTACCTCAAGTTGTGAGAGAGAAAAAAGAGATACATAGCTCCACTCGTGAATTCCAAATTCCAAATACATTTATTCATCAAATTCCATCTAACCACAATGTGTTGATTGACCTTTAAATAGATTCCCAAATCCTAAATTAAGATACCCAAATACCCCCATAAAGAGTGTTGTACGATCAACCCTCTTAATACACAAATAAAAATCTTTAAAAAAAACCAATAACTTCTAAAAATAACAACTAACCCCCCATGACTTTAAGCCTTGTTATTTAAAGAATCCTTCCCCACATAAAACTCTACTAAAAACATCCTAAAACATCAAAATAAAAGCTAAAATTAAAGTGGGCAACAAGTCTTGTTAAAATTCCCTTTGGGCTTGGTTTTGGGCCTCCAAAGGGGATACCTCCTCTCCGACCAATGCAATATATATATATATATATATATATATCAAATCTCAATCTAACTGGAATTCCTAAAATAACTAAATCTCATCACAAAGTGATAGCCTGCAAGTATTTTGGCCATAACTTTCCCAAATCACATCGGATTTTGTAGATCTTGATCTTGTCAGAATGGTAACTGAATAACCTTTCAAATGACATCAAAATCAGTCCAAATGTGTAAGTTTTGACCTTCCAAAATAGAGCTTAAAGAAAAATGATAGAAATAGACCTTTCACTTTCTTTAAAATTAAATAAGACCTATTATATTTGGAAATAAATAAAAACCTTTAAACTGACTGGCAAGAAATTAATATAGATTAACTTGAAATTGACCAAATTAAAAAAATTTTCCTACAAAAATACTAAACCCAAAATTCCCATAATATCCCTGCATAAACCCATCAAATCTGAATATGGGCTCTTTCTTTTTCCGCATCAGAATTGGGTACCAAGTAGGGCAGTTATTTATATATATATGGAGTGATTTAAATCCACAACCCAGAAAACTAGAAGAAACTCAAAAGTAGATTACAGATTTCAGTGAAGGAAACAATCCTAAGCTATTGGATTATAACCTGGCTGAAACCTAATTAGTTTGGATGCTTGAAGAGTGAAGATGAAGAAGATAGGATGCAGTAATTCCAAGATACTGCAATTGTGGGGCCTCCAAGGCACTCATCCAACAGTCCAACCATAGGAAGAGGGGAAGTCCATCTTTAAACCCAAAAATTGAAATTTTTTTCTCCAGAAACTTGGCCATACGATTGGGGGCTGGGATTTCTTTATATTGACTTGCAACAATATAAGAAAAGGAAACTAACAACTCTTAAACCCTACTTGCTGATATTAAGGAATACCTAAAGTAGAAACCACTTAAAAATATAACTCGAGGACCAAGAACTAACCCAAAATATAAACAAAAAGCTTGATGATCTAGGAATTACTAAAGATAAAACTATAACCCACATGCTCGAGCCCATCCCTCTCATACGATATGGGTGAAAAGGATTTTCTCTCCATACGTTTGGAATAGTGTGAAAGGGCGGCTTGGCCCAACGGTAAGGCTTACCGTTAGCGTCCCTGGTGGCGCGGGTTCAAGTCACGGAAACAG
>JAOXJP010226298.1:0-11516 GCA_025762735.1 Platanus orientalis | reverse complement strand
TATATATATATATATATATATATATATATATATATATAGAGAGAGAGAGAGAGAGAGAGAGAGAGAGAGAGGGAGGGGAATTAGGGTTTTGCAACCCTTTAACGTGTGAGAGAGAGGAGTGCTGCAACCCTAGCCCACTCTCACACATCTCCTTTAAGATAGGAAATTGGGAGTTGGCTATGTCGCCTCTCCTTTATATATATATATATATATATATTATTTTAAAATTTTAAAAACAAGTATTAAGGGGTTTTAAGAGAAGTCTTTGCACATAAGTAAAAGTGGTGTCAACCTTGAATTTTTACATGGTGTAAACAAGGTATTATTGTCTTTTGAGACATAGTGAACTAGACCTTTAATTGTTCTTTATTTGACAAACAACTCCATCAAATGCACTATCCTAACAATAATGTTTTATTCATTCAAATAGATTAGCAGTTTAAGGTCATTACTATATCCTGGTTTATTAAGCACTCTAGAGACAGCCTGAATATCATAGATAGTGATCTGCTTTCATACTCAGATAGGTGAGCTTTTATCAAGAGCATATACTTGCCCTAACCCAAAAGGCGTATATAAAACTCATTAAGAGAACTCAATTTCTCAACCTTCATCATCTATGAGAAAAACATTTGCAGGCTAACAACACAATGTTCTACAAGAACCACCTTCTATAAGAACATCACACATCATCTGCAAGTAATCCATTTGCAGGCTTGCTATATGAAGGGACAAATTTCATGAAATGAAAAATTCTGCTTACAATTGATTTATATGGGTTGTTATCTCATTGAATCTGATTAAAATACAGTTCTTCCAAGTTAGTTTCCCATTAAACCTTGACAGTCATGTTGGGTTTCTACCAAATACACCTTTTATAGGATTATCAGTTCAATTCCCCTCGACATACAAGAAGTTAACTCCTTATTAAGGCATTTTGATAATGGGTCTGCCAAATTCTCTTTAGACTTCACATACTATATAACCACAAGGCATCGATGATAAGACCCCTCACATGATTGTGCTTCAAGTGTATGGTCTTGTCTTTTTCATTATAATTCTCACTTTCTATTTTGAATATAACAGCTTGATTATCGTAATAAATGGTTATTGCCAACACAAGCTTATCTTATATTGGTACGCCTACCAATGCATTCATTAACCATTATGCTTCCTCTCCTACTAATGATAAGGCTATAAAATGACTCAATCGAGGAATGGATCAAGCACATTTACTTTTTAGATTTTTAGAATATTACACATCCTATCAATGTGTAAATCTAAGCAGTCATTGATTTAGACTCGTCCGAATCCGAATTTTAGGTAACATCGTCATGTCCCTTAATCACTGCAGAATACTTGCCATAGCACAACCCATAGTTGATGGTTCCCTTTAGATAACTTAGAACTGATTTCAATACACTCCAGCGTATACTACCTGGATTATTCGTGTATCTACTTAACATTCATATTGTAAAGACAATATATTTTCTGGTATAGTACATGGCATCCATTAAGAAGCTAATAACTTGTGAATACTTATATTGTAATGCACGGTCTCCTTTGTGGTTCATCAACCTTAGGTTGGGATTCATAGGTGTGGGTATCAGATCACATTCAAACATATCGAATCTTATGAGAATCTTCTTAATATAGTTGGATTGTGAAATTACAATCCTCATCTCAGATGATCTTAATTCACAGAATAACCTTTGTAACCCCTAGGTCCTTCATGTTGAATATCGACCAAAGAAACCTTTTTGTGTCCTTGACATAGTATAAATCAGTTCCAAAGATGAACATGTCATCAATAGATAAACTAATTATCACACATGACTCTCCATTGGTCTTTGAATAAACATACATATCTCCGTCATTGGAATTGAATCCTTTGCCAATGAGAGTTTTTCAAAAAAATTTATGCCATTGCTTGGGTGCTTGCTTTAATTTGCATAAGGATCTTATAAGCTTTCATACTTTCTTTTATTGTCCTAACATGACATATCTGTTAGGCTAATTCATATAAATCTCTTCTTTCAGTTGGCCATTTAGGAAGGCTATCTTTACATCCCTCTGATGTCTTATAATATTCTTAATCACAAGCACAGCCAATAATAACTTGATAGTTGAGATCCTCGCACCACCTATAAGCTATAAATTCATCAAGAGTTTAATAACTCAACCCTCATAAATGTTGTAGTTCATGCACTGTCTACACCATAGGAAGAGACTAAGAGCTTAGGCTCTTTTGACAATAATCAACAAGTCCTACGACTTCGTTCTTACTATTTTGAACCTAGTTCATGGGATCCCTAATCATATAGGTTGGGTTTCTGTCGTAACAACTCACAATTAAGCTATTAGTCTCATTCCCTTCGATGTATCTCTCACCACTTTCTTTCAAGTGGTTTGATCAAAGGATCAACCAAATTTGTTTATGACCTCACAAAGTGATAATTGCTTAAAGTTACATTATTATCATAATTAAAATAAGCATTATTACATTTATTTTATGTGTATTTATACTAAATTATGTATTTTCTCTTATAGGAACTCAAGAAAATCTCAATTAAAGTTTAAAGCCCATTAGCAAAACCTATCAATGGAGATAAAGTCAAAAGATGGTAGAGATCAATACCAACCAATCCAATCAAGTGAAGATTAAGCATCTAAGGGAATTCAAGGGTCAAGATTAATAGAGAATGATGATTCGACATTGGACCAACTCACTCATAAGTCAAACAAGTAAAAAATGTGTGAGGCCCGTGTGCAAAAATATATTTATTTCATGCCTATTTTGGAAAATTCCTTAAAAAATAAGGTTTTGAGTCACTCGCATTATTTTGTTCATAACTTTTGACTCAAAACTCGGATTAAGAAAAAGTTGGTGGGGTTAAAAAGAAGATTAAAAAATATACAATTTCATGTTTCACGAAAGAATGCAAATTCGGACAATTTCGTTGTTAAAAATATAAGGTAAGATTGAGCGAATTTAAAAACTCAAGAATTTAGAAAGTTCAAGAATCTTCTGGCCAAGGATCTCTCTCTGCTTTTTCTCTATAAAATGGGAGCTTCTATAGAAGAAATTACCATTTATTTTCCTCTTTTCTCTTCTTACTTTTTAGGGTTTTAGTCTTTATTTTCATACCTTTTGTTGTGAGAATGATGGGCTAAAGGCCTGACCAAGGTTAGAGGTGAAATTTAGTCATTTGCAATTTTATTTTAGATTTTAATGAAATATTTGTTTTATTTTCTTTTGTTAATTATTAAAGTCTATAAACTCTCTTTGATTTTTCATTAACTCCATGTATGGTAAATGCTTAGAAAATCCTTGTGACTTGTTAATAAAGTACATAATTGCTATAAACATCCAAGTTTGAAATTATTCCTTATGTTTTAACGGTGTGATCTTCCGGTTAAGTAGAATTTTTATTCGATTCTAACTATGATAATTTGATCCAAAATAAGTTACAAGTTATTAAATGGATCATTGAGTCCTTAGGTCAATTTATTATTGTTTTCCTATTTTTACATTTTGCTGCTCTATACTACGGTGTGTAAACTTGAATCAATCTCTTTTCTTTTCTTTTCTCTTCTTTTGTAATCTTTGTTTTTATTATAGAGGTCAATCCCTATGGATTCGACCGTGTTTAGTACTGCAACACTTGTATACTTGCAGGTAAGATAACCCTAAATTTTTTATTCATTAATTTGGATCATTAGTTTAGACGTAACAAGTTTTTGGCACTGTTGTCGGGGATTACAACTTGTGACAAGAACACTGGTTACAAAATACTTTTCTTCTTTTTTTTTAAACTTTTTTTTTATTAATTTGTTCTTTGTTTTTTGTTTTGTAGGAATCAAGATTTGAATATAGTTAGAGGATGAAAAAACATGATGGATCTAATCTGCCTTTATTCAATCTTGTTGTGCCATTATAAATAAATATTTTTTCTTTTTTTTTCTTTTCAACATCTTTGGTGTATAAGTTTTAGTGTTTCAAATATAATCCTATTCCAAGGAAATCTCTTACTTTTCCCTCTCATCCGAGGCTTGAGGGTACGTGCCCCTACCCAAGGAAGTAGTAGAAAATTTGAGATTTGACTTATAAACACTTGAATTAATACTTTTAGATCTTTTATTTTATTTTATTTTTGAAAATTGAGAATATCAGTATTGAGCATTTAACAAGTTGGAAGAAGGTCCTTCGTTGCCGATTGATCAAGCACCGCTTAAAGCTTTGTGTGATTTTTTTTTTCATTTCTTTTAAGACTTGAAAAATTCTTCAGGTAACTTCATTCCACTTCCTTGTTATTTTGCTTTCTAGACGTGTTGAGTTAGGATTGCATCAACTTACAATATAGTAGGAAGCTTGGTATATATATTTCAGTGGATATGTGTCTAATTTGTAGCCCATTAAGCTAGATTGTTTGAATATAGGACTTTTAGGTTGTGCATGCATTGTGATTGATTATCCTATACTTTCATATATTTTAGATGTTATTTTTTTAGGATTTATGTTTTCTTTATTTTTTTTATGAACACGTGGCAACGTGATCAAGTAGGCTATTTGAGGAAAATAGACTTTGTAGTTGGAGACTTATCTAACTTGTTTGAAAATTTTAAAAATATTTATTTATCTGACACTATGTCTTATGATGAAAGTAAACATGAGAAAATGAAATTCTAAATGACCCTGCAATGAGAACCTTACATGAATATTTGCAACCAACAAGATCAAGTTTTCCATCTTATATGGTTTTTCCTACCAATGTTGGCACATTTAACTTAAAACCAAGAGTAATTCAATTATTTCACAAGTTCCATGGCTTAGACTCAGAAAGCCCTTATCTCCACTTGAAAGAGTTTGATGAAGTTTGTGTAACCTTGCATAACCAAAATGTTAATGGTGATGTCGTTAGATTAAAATTGTTTCCTTTCTCTTTGAATGAAAAGGCTAAAAATTGGCTAAATTCTCTAAAACCAAGATTTATTGGTACTTGATAATAAATGCAAAGAGAATTCTTAAAAAAATTATTTCTAACCCATAGGACTAATACTCTTAAAAGAAATATCATGAATTTTCCACACACAAAAAATGAGACTTTTTTTCCAATGTTGTGAATGTTTTAAATAATTATTATTAACTTGTCCCTATTTTGGCTATGAAACTTGGTGCACAATCAATTTATTTTATGAAGGTTTAACTTCTTAAATGCGCCAAATCATAGAAATGATGTGTAATGATGAGTTTTTAAATAAAAACCTTGAAGAGGCTTAGGATTATTTTGATCAATTAGCTGAAAATGTCCAATCTTGGGACAACACAGATAGATTTGAGAGGTCAGATAAGAACAAACCTAATGCTATGACTAAGGGAGGTAGTACCACCTTGGAGAAGATGATGATGTAAATGCCAAAATAGTCAATCTAACTAGAAAAGTGGAAGCCATGGAACTTATAAAAGTAAATTCAATAAAGACCAATGAAAAAGTAGAAAACATTTGTGGAATTTGTGAGACTAATGAACACCAAACTCAGGATTGTCAAACAATCCCTATTTTTTAAGAGGTGTTACATAAACAAGAAAAATGCCATGAATGCCTATAAAATGTATTTTTCTTCTCCCAATTCAGAAACATACAATGCCAATTTGAGGAATCATCCCAACTTCAGTTTGAGATATTAACCCAATGCAAATAACCATTTTCAAGGAACTTCTATTTCTACTCTTATGTGCTTCCACATAAGAGGTTTCTTGAATAGAGACATTACAAACATTCATGCAAGATCAAGCTAAAATTAATAATCAACAATGCAAGTCATCATTGATATGAAGAATTTTATCAACAAGTTGACCTCTGCATTGAGGATTCAAGAAAATGGTAAGTTTCTTACTCAACCTCAACCAAATCCCAAAGGTCAATTTGAGATAAGTAATTCTTTTGATCTACAAGAGGAACATATCAAGTCCATTACCATTCTACGAAGTGAAAAAATAATTAGCAAAGATACTCTAAAGAAGGTTAACAAACCTGAGAAATCTTTGAAATCAAAGGGTGATGATGAACTTGCCAAGTTTAAGTCTGATATGGCATTGCAAAGTCCGATACTCATTTTCACCAAAGGTTATGACTTCCTCAGAAAATTGTGTAGAATTTAGATATTCTTGAAATCTTCAAACAAGTACAGATCAACATCCCTTTGTTGAATGCTATCAAACAAATTTCATCATATGCCAAGTTTTTAAAAGATTTATGTATAATTAAGCGTAAGATAAATGTATAGAAAAAGGCTTTCTTGACGAAACAAGTGAGTGCAATAATTTAACACAATACCCTGCCAAAATATAATGATCCAGGGTACCAAAAAATATCTTGTATTATTGGAAACTTTTGGATAGAACAAGCTTTGCTTAACCTTGGGGTTAATGTTAACCTTTTACCTTACTTGGTGTATGAGTAGTTGGGTCTTGGTGAACTTAAATCCACCACGATAACTCTCCAACTTGATGATTGTTCAGTGAAATTACTGAGAGGGGTAGTTAATGATGTGTTGGTCTAAGTAGACAAAATTTACTTTCATGTTGATTTTAATGTCTTGGACACACAACCTATGTTGAATGCATGCACCAAAATTTCTATTATTTTGGGCCGCCCATTCCTTGCAACCTCCAATGCTTTGATAAATTGTAGGAATGGTGCCATGAAATTCTCTTTTGGCAATATTACTTTGGAATTGAATATTTTTAATATCTGCAAATAACCTAGGGATGTTGATGATGTGCATGAGGTAAATATTGTTGAGACTGTTGTGCAAGACCAATTTTTACCATCACTTTTCCATGATCCTCTCAAGGCTTGTTTAAGTCACTTTAATACTGATTAGATAATTAGTTCTATAAATTTGTTGTAAGAATCTACTCCATTGTTAGATACAACATGTTTTGAGGATTTGCCACCTCGTGATATCCCATGCACCAAAAAGAAAAAAAGAAAAAAATGATACGATTTATGTATATGGTTTTTTTTTAAATTTTTGTTTGGTGTACATTATTATTATTATTATTATTATTATTATTAATATTTTCTTCTTTTTTCTATTTAAGGTATATGAGCTTAGTTTTTATTCATATAATGTTTTCTTGCACATTCCCTTTTTTTATGCCTTCTCTATATCTATGATGCTTCATTGTTGAAACATTGAAGACAATGTTCAATTTAGGTTGGGGTGTGTGGAGTTGTGTTTTATTATTGGGATAATTTTTGTTAATAGTATAGATCAACATTCCTCCATCCTTTTAGATTTAAGTAGAGCAAAAATTCATTTCATTTTTTTTCTCTCTCCTTAGCTATCATCTCTCTTGTTTGCTTTTAAGATATTAAATTTTAGATTATGAAGCCAGTACATAGTACAAAAAAATGTTTTAATTAGCCGAATTCCAATGTTTTTAATATTGAATCTGTGCTATTAAATTTCCATTAGTGAATATTAAAAAGTGATGATCTTTTAAAATTACACTACACATTTGACTAATTTCTAGAATTATGTTGCATTTAGTAGTTGTTGATTTATTGATTTCCTAAAGTGTTTGGGGAAACCAAGACCAATGAACTTTGATTGCCTTGTTCATTTAATTGGTTGGGAAAGAAGAAAAATAGAACTGGGTACAAACATGCTTGGAAAGCAACCAATGAATTAGACTGGATACACTCAAAAGGGCTACCTATTTGTGTTGTAAGAAAAAAAGAAGGGAAGCGTTGAATATGATAAAAAAACTGTCAAAGACAAAAAAAAAAATGTAAAAAAAAAAATATTGATAGTTTCAATATTATTTTATAAAATAGGGTGAAAGCCATCGTTGTAAAAATACGAGCATACTAGAATATCACTAATAAAGCTCATGAGGATTAAAGTGAACATCTAAATCGCTTGTTAACCCAGACATAAAACTTAGTTTAGAATTAGGTCCTTAGGTTAATCCAACCATCTCTTTAGTGATTAGGAGTTCACCTCTACTTTAGGATACTAGCCCTCTAGTTATTTGTTAGAATACACATGCACTCAAAGACACTATTTTGAAGTTTCTCTAATGAGTTAGTGATTTGGACTATATTTTGATTTTTTTGGATTAAACAGCTAGAAATTTGTAATAACCAATGCTTGAGTAATTCTTAATTTGATATCTTGATTAATTTACACAACATATTTTATTTCATTTTTTAAAGAAAATATGGAGGATCATTAGTTATGCTTTACATTTATTATCCTGAATAAGATGCGTAAGTTGCACCATTTTTACGATGGTAAATTTTCTTTTAATGCCCTAGCTTGATTTTTTTTTCATTAAGTGTGAAACTGGAGAAGTGCTTTTGAGCTAAAAATTTGCTAAGGTGCATGGAAAGTTTGTTTCACCTAATATGAATTTTATGGGTGTACTTACTGCAAACCCTCACAAGTTAAACTCATCTGCTAGAGGTAACCAAGGGGTTTAAGGGCTTACTGCATATGTTAAATGCATTCGAGAATGCTTGCGAAAATGACAATTACCTTTTGATTTTTTTTCTTGTTTCTTACTTTTATTTTCTTTTGCTTTCTATTTATTCATTTATTTTTGATCATGTACATTGCTAGGGTAAGTAATATGCTGGTTGGGGTGTGATAATTGCTTAAAATTAAATTATTATCATAATTAAAATAAGCATTATTGCATTTATTTTGTGTATTTATATTAAATTATGTATTTTCTCTTGTAGGAACTCAAGAAAAGCATAATTGAAGTTTGAAGCCCATTAACAAAGCCTATCAATGGAGATAAAGTCAAAAGACAGTAAAGATCAATACCAACTGATCCAATCAAGTGAAGATCAAGCATCCAAGGGAATTCAAGGGTCAAGATTAATATAGAGGGATGATTAGACATTGGATTAGCTCACTCATAGGTTAAACAAGTAAAAAACGTGTGGGGCCCTTGTAAAAAAAATATCTTCACTTCATGCCTATTTTGGAAAATTCGCTAGAAAAGGAGGTTTTTAGTCACTCGTATTACTTTACCCATAACTTTTGACTCAAAACTTAGATAAAGGCAAAGTTGATGAGGTTGGAAAGAAGATTCAAAGATTTACAATTTCATGTTTCACAAAAGAAGGCAAATTTGGACAATTTCATTATAAAAAATAGAAGGTAAGATCGAGCAAATTTAGAAACTCAGGAATTTAGAAAGTTTGTGAATCTTCTAGCCAATGATCTCTCTCTATTTTTCTCTATAAAAAGGGAGCTACTATGGACAAAATTGTCACTTCTTTTCCTCTCTTCTCTTCTTAATTTTTTTGGGTTTTAGTCTTTTATTTTCATGGTTTTTGTTGTGAAGATGATGGGCTAAAGGCTTGACTAAGGTCAGAGGTGAAATTAAGTCATTTGTAATTTTATTTTGGATTTTAATGTAATATTTGTTTTATTTGATGTTTTATTTTTATTTGTTAATTGTTCAAGTCTAGAAACTCTCTTTGATTTATCATTAACTCTAGGTATGATAAATGCTTAGAAAGTCTCTATGACTTGTTAACAAAGTACATAATTGCTCTAAACATTCAATTTTATAATTATTTCTTATGTTTTAACGGTGTGATAATCTGGTTAGATAGAATCTTTATTCAATTCTAACGATGATAATTTGATCCAAAATAAGTTACAAGTTATTAAATAGATCCTTGAAGCCTTAGGTCCATTTATTATTATTTTCCTATTTTTACATTTTACTGCTCCATACTATAGTGTGGAAACTTGAATCAAACTCTTTTCTTTTCTTTTCTCTTCTTTTGTAATCTTTATTTTTATTACATAAGTCAATCCCTGTGGATTCGACCTCATTTAGTGCTACAACACTTGTATACTTGCAAGTAAGATAATCCTAATTTTTTATTCATTAATTTGGATCATTAGTTTAGGTGTAACACAAAGCTTAGTGATATAACACCACTATTCAACAATCTTCTTACAATGTTATGTCTTAGACATATATGTCTTTTTTTCTATTGTATTTACTATTTTTGGCTCTAACTATAACCATTTGATTATCACAAAGTATTAACACTATTGAACCGATCTATTCTATAATGGAATGTCTGCTAAGATATTTCTTAGCCACTCAACTTCACCTCCTATATTTTCCATGACAATAAACTTAGCCTCCATAGTTGAATGTGCTTCGCAAGTCTGCTTGATTGAATTCTAAGAAACTGCACCTCCACCAAAAGTGAACACATATCCACTCGTTGATTAGGTATCCATTGTATTAAATTTCCAATTAGCATCACAGTATCCTTCTAACATAAGAGGTATACCACTATAATACAAACTATAGTCAATTGTAACTTTTAAGTATTTAAATAATCTGATTATTGCATACCAATATGTCTTATTAGGATTATGAGTATATCCACTCAATCTACCCACAATACATGCCATGTCAGGCCTACTACAGTTTGACAAATATGTTAAACTACCTATTACTCGAGCATACTCTAATTGGGCTATTGGACCCCCCAACATTTTTCACCAAGTGGATGCTAGAATCATATGGAGTTGATACTAGACTATTATCAAATTATCCAAATTTCCTCAAAATCTTTTCTACATAGTGTGATTAGTTCAACATTAGTTCACTAAAACTTCTTAGGATTTTAATACCTAAGATTACATCTATAATACCCCATAATGCATTAGAAGGGTAAAAATATAATTACACATGTGTAATGCTAAAATTATCTTTTAACATTTTTAGAAAGTCCATTGTGGTGTATGAATTCGAAATGAGGGAGACAAAGATAAGTCATGAAATTTTTGAATTCTAAAGTTGTCCTAAGAACATAATTAGTGTAGCTTAATAGGCACACCCATACCAACCATGAAGAAATTGGAGTGCAACCCATATAGCATTGGACAACTATAGGAGTCTACTTTCTAAATCTTCAAATGATGTGTAATTTTAGAGTTTTTTAGAGGAAGTTATGGCCATTTTCGAAAGAGGTGTCTGAGTTAGAAAAAATCCAGGATTTTTATAAGTGACCGTATGAATAATCAATCATTCAGGAAACAATGATCGGTCATTGCTAACCAGGAGGCCAAAATGACGTGAAAATATTTGTCTAACTAGTCATTGAGACCCAATGATTGGTCACATACTTAATGGCCAATCATTCAGGACCCAATGATCAGTCATTTGGTGAGAAAAGTTGGAAAAGTCAAATTGTTTACCATTTTAACAATTTTTCTACCAAAAAGCATGTCTAACACGAGTGAAAACCTCTAGAATCATAGAATGACCTTAGATGATTAAATGTATACTTTGAAATTGCTTTAATGTAATCCTAGAGGGGGTGAATGGGATTTCTAAGTTAATTTAACCATTTTTCAATTTTAACTTGGGATTGATTTTAATCTTTTTAACTTAGCCCAAGTGTGGGTGTGATCCAAGGTGTCTACTCAAGTATTCTGTCAAACATGTGCTATGCAAG
>JAOXJP010226296.1:0-11516 GCA_025762735.1 Platanus orientalis | reverse complement strand
GTGTAGATCTTGATGGATTCATAGTTTCACAAAGATTTTCAAAGGTTCACATGGGGAAAATTCAGATTTCACGTAATCTAAAGGATTCAATGAAGGAAAACAATCCACACAATGTTTAAGAACAATAATATTTCACAAAATAGGTGTATATCTAAAGATCAAACAATATTCAATGGTTCCAAGTATAGATCTACAAAATTTTCATAGATTCCAATAAGAAATGGGTCACATTAAGCATAAAGAGCAAAATATTTACTAAATAACTTAAATTCATGGATCTTACATGGTTCAATGGATCGAATTCAAAGATTTCTAATAATCTCAAGGGATTTCATAGATAACATCACATAATCTAGAAATCACAAGAGGGAAATGCGTCACATCATCTATAGTAAGCAAGATTACTTACCAAGGAGGTTAGATTCAAGGATCAAGTCGGATTCAATGGTTTAGAGCACAACTCTCAAAAAAAATTTAATGGATTCACACACAAGTTTTCATAATCTAAGAAGTCCAAGAAGTGAATACCACATATTAGCCATAGTAAGAGAGATTTCTTACTAGAGAAGCTTAAATCCAATGAGCAAACAAAGTTCAAAGGTTATCCAATGATTTTACATAATTTTAGAGGATTTCTAAAGAGAAGATACACCATATCATGCATAGGAAGTAAGATTACTTACAACTTCTCCAAAACTCAAGTCTCTGAGCAAAACCTTCTCACTTCAATCTCTAGGAAGACCTTGCTCTATAAAATAGCATAGATCTAACATTAAAAGAATGATACTAGGAAGATCTAGGAAGAAAATAAGATATTCTAACAGATTTTCCATGGTTGAGAGTGAAACACACCCAATTTGGGGAAGAACTCCAACTTCTACTCCAAAGGCTCTTTAATCACTCTAACATTTACTCTTTTTATTTTAACGAGTATAAATGACCGAAATGAAGTGTTATTAGGGTTTTAAGTCGTCCAAGAGAATATCTCACATGTGTGGGGGGCCAATGATCAAGTGCCACATCAAAAGAGGGACAAATGATAATTTGTTGAAATTTCAGCACATTGCCAGCCTTGATTGGTTAGGAGATTGGTGACTAGTAAGGAGGACTCCCAAAGTCCTTGCCCTATCATCCCTGATTGGTCACACCCTGACCAGTCAGGGGTATTTTTGGTATGTATTATCAACGTGAATCCCTCACTCATAATTAAGCATAACTCCCTGCACAAAACTAAGAGTTACGCACTGTTTGATGCATTAGAAAATAGACTCATAAAAATTTTCGATGATGTAGGCTGTGAACCCAGATTGTCTTGGGGTTCATGCAGGGTCATCAGCAAAGTTACCCTAAAACACACTAGGGACAACTTTCAAAATTATACTGGTTCATGGTCCAACTTGGGTTCTACACTTTAAGATTTGTCCAAAGGATTCCTACACCATTCCAAGGTCTCTCTAAAATATGTGAAATGACCATTGTACCATCACAGAGTAAAATTATAATGTTACCCTTTTAGTATAAGGCAGGGCATTACACCATTGGCAAACTTGATAACAGTCAATATTTCACTTCCCTCAAAATATTAAGACATTTTGGTCTATATTTGACCCTTGATGGGCTTTAGGAAGTTCTCTGTATATCCAAATTCAGAATAGTCTATGGACATTTTTCAGATTTTGCCATATTTTCAATAAGTTGTCTCTCGATCAAAGTCATTTATAAACCCAATATACCCCAATCTCTGAAAACTCTCCCAAGTTATGGAAAGATAGTTTTGGTTATATTTCACCTTCGATAAGCCCTCCAGAGTTCCCCAGATAGCCAAATTATGATCAGCCAATGGCCATTTCTCAAGATTTTTCATGCCCTAAAAAAAATGTCTCTTGATCAAAGTCATTTGTAGACTCCACCTACCCTAACTTCCTCATCCTTTCCGAGTTCAACCAAGGTATTTTCGACAAGTGATAGGCCTTCAATAGGCTCCTAAAAATGTTATAGAGATCCAAAATTCAGTCGGTCAATGTCCATTTCTCAGTAATTCCACTACCTTCAAAAGACTATCTCCTGACCAATGTCCTTAACAAACTCTATTACATAGAGTCTTCCTTTCTCTCTTAATCAGGTCAAAGCACTGTTAACTAATACCGATACTTGGAACGCCCCCGGGATTACTCCTAAAACACAAATTTAGTAAGGTCAGACCCCATTTCTCAGGTTTTTCCCTGCCCTTAAAAGACCGTCTCTAGAATGAAGTCGTTTGTAGACTCGGCGTAGCTCAATTTCTCATTCTCCTAAAATTAGGGTTGTACATTTTCACCGAGTGACCCCCCTTGAGGAGCCTCATAGAGATTACCCCATAATCCAACTTCCCGACAGTTAGTTCCTGTGTCTTTGAGACCCTCATGCCTTTGATTCTCAGTCACCCTTAGTTTTTCAACGGAAGAATCAACAAATTTCAGTTCCCATTCTGCTAGAGATTTAGCTTTTGTCAATAAAGGGTTTTGAGTGTTGATTCTGACTTAGCTATTACTTTTGCGAACAATTTGAGACTGTACTTCTAATAATTGCTTAAAATTACATTATTATCATAATTAAAATAAGCATTATTGCACTTATTTTATGTGTATTTATACTAAAATATGTATTTTCTTTTATAGGAACTCAAGAAAAACCCAATTGAAGTTTGAAGCCCATTAGCAAAGTCTACCAATGGAGATAAAGTGAAAAGATAGTAGATATCAACACCAACCATTCCAATCAAGTGAAGATCATGCATCCAAGGGAATTCAAGGGTCAAGATTAATAAAGATGGATGATTAGACATTGGACCAGCTTACTCACCTAATTAGAGAACGGATTCTATGCGACAGGTTAAAAACTGGCTAATGCTGGACAACGTTAGCCAGTCGACACATCCGTAAAACATTAGAAACCGTAGTTGTAGTCGTTGAGTCCTTTAGTTAAGAGATATGTGGGTCCCGCACCCTAATTCTTATTCATTGCTCTGGGTCCCTCGAGCGTTTGCTTCAAGATTGGGGTTCTTCTCTTCCCTGGTAGCCGATCACGCTCTAGCATTGGTGTTGCCGGTGCTGACAACGATGCTGCAGAAGAAGACAACATCGGATTAGTGGTAAGCTTCTATTATCATAACTTTAACATTTTTAAATTTTTACACTTGAATCGAATCCATTTTTTCCTTTCCTGCATTGTGGTGTTAATCTTCACCATGCTAAGGGTTGGGAAGGGAGGTGGGGGGGTCCATTGGGGTTGATGAAATGGAGCCATAAATGGGAATGGGAATTATGAGCACTCAGTTCTTGTAAATGGCGTGGCACCATCCACTAGGGTTTTTCATGTCCTGCTTTTCCTTTTTCTAAAGTAGGCGGAAGTAAAACTAGAGTTATACAGAACAAGCTAGATTGATTAGTTTTTGTTTTCCTCTTGTAAATCCAAAATTATATGGTGACAATCGCACTCGACTAACATCAATTTGGACTATAAGCTTCAAACATTTCATTCACATATTCTTTATCCTAAGTAACTATTAGGCCCAGTCTGGTTGCCATGAATTGTGTAGAAAAGAAAAGAATAGAATAGAAAAGAAAAACCCACAAGAAAAGAAAAAAGAAGAATCATAAGAAAAACATGAAAATACCAACTTGTCATGGCAATCAAACAGCTTTAAAATGTTTTTTTCTGAGAAAATTTTGTCATGAGAAAATCTTTTCATGGCAACCAGACTGGGCCTTAGGTTAATAATCATCATATATCTTTATCATGGTATTACTGGTAGTCTTTTAATAGTGATATTCTGGGTAGCATTTGTTGGTGCTAGGAAGCATATTGTGGCCTGCTACCCAGAATTGGGCCAACTTTGAGTTTAAATAAAGATTATTGTTTGAATCTCACCCAGGCAAACTGTTTTAATTAAATGTTCATTAAGTAAAGCCGTGGAAAGAAGTTTTAATCTTGTTTTAGGTATAGGTGCTGTACAGGTTAAGGTCTACCATGCCCTATAAGGTCTAAGGTGACCAAGGCCTAGTGCAGGCTCAACATTTTGTGAGCCTTGGGTCCAAACATTTTACCCACACACATAGTTCAAACATTAGTTTTATTTTTATGGTTTGTATCCATCAAATTATTTCATTAACTATATAGCAATTATTTAATATTTTGCATAGATACCACATTTCCACATATGTGCACTTAAAGAAGTGAGAGTACTCAAAACATATAAATTTTCTCTTTGTTTGATGGCATGGCAGGACCCTAAGACAGGAAATTGGTGGCTTGCATTCTCATATAAGAATATTTTCATTGGTAATTGGCCAATGTCCTTGTTTGCTGATTTAGCAAGCTTCGCTTCTACCATAGTCTTTAGAAGAGAAGTTTTGATTTTATTTATGGCTGTTTTCTTTCTAATTTATGATTCTAATACTATGTCTTTTGTTTTATCCTTAGGATGGAGATAAGTAGTCCACAAGAGAAAGATATATGCAAGTAAATGTTGGAGTGTCTCATAGGATAGATTTTGACTTTGCAGAGAAGATGCAAACCCCAGACAATGTGCAAACCCCAATAATACGTGGGAGAGTAAATTATGGTGGAGGCTTTGAAAGAAAAGGTCACTGCTAAACCCGAGGTTTATTGGAATTGAAGCAGCATAGCATATTAGAAGACATAATGCAGTTATTGGTTAATCTTACTTGAGCATGGAAACTAGGGGTGCTCATTGCATTGGTTTATGGTAAAACTCAGTATGGATGTTTTAGCTGGTAGAAAAACTGGTGGGCTCATAAAAAGGGAGCAGTTGTGTCAATACTTGTTCTCAGTTCTAGCTTGACCCTAAATAAAAGTTCGGGCTTTGGCCCATGTCAGGTCTAGCATAGGCTAGCTCGGCCCATGCCCACCCCTAATTACATTAGGTGCCTATTTGAACTGGTGGGACTTCTCTCCATTTTCACATGGAGTTGTTTCAAACTCTGTTTTTATAGTTTGGGGAGGGCAATGACTAAAATATGAATTTGGTGACAACATTGACATCAACATCCATATGAAAATTTACATAAATTCCCCTTAAGTTCTTATCCAATTATTGGCATATTGATATAGCGCACATAATCTTGATAGCACATACACTAGGTACTTATAGGGCTGCAAAGTATTGTTAAGATCGTAACCCCCTCTTGATACGAGTTCCTTAGGATGCAATAAAAATGAGGAATAAACAAGCAAACACACAAGAAACCTAAAGATAATGATTTACGTGGAAACCCCCAAAACTGGAGAAAAACCACAGAGCCACATAGAAAACCTTTCATTATAATGGAAGAATACAACGCTACAAGTTTTCCTCTCACACACACACACTATCTCAGCCCACAACCCTTGAGAAATCTCTCTCTTTCCCCTTCTCACCTTCTCTTTCAACCAAGATAATTTTGAGAAAACCCAAAAAAAAAATCATTCTCAAGCTTTTCATCACTCTTTCAAACTTTGCAAAAACCTTTGCAAACCCTTTGGGTGACCTCTCAATTAACTCTAAACAACAATAACGACCTTATATAAATCATACATGTTGATCCTGCCACGAAACCTAGCTTTCCAGACCATTCATGAAAGTTTCTATTTTCTTCTCGTCTCATCGGCTCGATCTTGGATCAATCCGGGATCAAACAGGGTGCCTCGGCTAAATCTGGGATCAATCTAGGATTGAACTAGCAACTTTCTGATTTTTGGTTTCTACAATCTGCATCACCCGAATGTGCTTGATCGATCCGACACTATTGGAACTCACTTTTTAGGTTTCACTTACCTCCGGTTTACATCAAACTCCACCCCAACAATCTCTCACTTGGAGACTGATGATCTCTGTGCGTTGTCTAGCGTTTATAACTGTATCCATAAAATTCCTTCCGACCATAAGTGCATTATGTAAAAACTTGATTTTGTTGGAGAATTTGTTTAAAACTTTAATAGGCACATTTAAGATTATGGTTGGTTTTCAAAAGGGTCTATATCAGTCACAAAATATAATTTAAATTATTCTCTCTCTCTCTCTCTCTCTCTCTCTCTCTCTCTCTCTCAAACACACACATAATTTCTTTGCAAAAAAATAATCTTTTGCTCTTGTTTTTTTTATGGGATGAAAGGTTTTGGGTTGATTTTTGGGTTTAGCAAACCATAGATCAACATACAACAATTGTATCTTGGAGACCCTCACATGTGGAATCTATTGCTGACTTGGTTCAATTAAGTGGGTGCTAGAAATTGTCCTAAGGAAAGTGACAATTGTAATATGCCTCGAAGCATACTACTATTCATTCTTTTACATTGATCTAGATATAGGGTTCTAACAATCTAAAGACGGGTTCTTTTTTTTTAGTAATGAAAATGATCCTAAAGACATAGGAAATATGGAATGATTCAGATGCATCTAAATTCAAAACTGTAAAAGGTAAAAGTTTGTAGTAGGGTTATACAAGAGTTCAAGATCAAATTTCAAAATGGGGCTCTAAACCATCTTCATCACCTGATAAGTATTCAGGCCTACAATTTCTATTATTATAGTTTTAGAAATATCTAAAGTTGCACAGTTACCATTTTTTATTGTTTAAAATTTGACTTGTTGTTGGAGATGATAAATTATATGTTATAAAGGATAAATTGAATACTGATTGTTTTGGATAGTTTTAGACCAATATGGTAGATACATAACAAGCTTGTGTTTTGGGAGAATTTTAGATTACTCCTTAATCCTCATGGATTAGAATTGGGTTAAAAAAATAATAAGACATTTAGGTTGTTAACATATGGTTGGAGAAAATATTAGGATTAGGTAATCATAAATTTTGAAATTCTCTCCCTTTAAAGCTAACTATTTTTGGTTTTCCTCTTATCAAGAAAATATTTAGTTTTGACAAATGAAACCTCTCTTTAAGCTTATTGCCCCAAGGTTAGGTAGTTCAAAATGTATGTCAAAACCCCTAAACAATTGTAATGACCCAAATCCTTGGTCTCATTGGGGACACAAACTTAGATTATTACATTCAAGATCTTATTCCATTAAATATAAAATTTTCCCTTTCTATCTTTAAAGGTTATTTAAATCTTAGTCTTCATATCATTAAAACTTAATCATATGCAATGAAATAATAATAAAGGTGTTAACCTAGGCCTCTTCTTTTTTATTGCTTCTCTCTTGTTATTATAGTTATTTCCTTCAACTGGTTTACTTGTCACAATGGAAAAATAAATCAAAGGAGTGACTCTCTCGTGTATCCATCTTCATAGAAGATCTTCTAAACACATAAATATTTTTCATATACAACAAGTTCGGCTTTGAGATTCATATTGGCGTGCATGCAAAGAGGCCTTACCCATCAAGGAAAATCTTTGGTATACATCTATGCCCTTTGTGTAAAGAGGCTAGAGAGTCCATGCATTGTCTGATCAAATGTAAAATAGTTAGCCCGGTTTGGTTTGCTTCCCCTCTTACCCTTAGAATTTGTTCTGAAAACGAAATTCACTTTTCTGATTGGATAAAATATTGGTGTGATATGAAATGTTTACCTAATTCTAATTGCATTGATAATTTGTGTATTATTGTTATATTCGATTGGAACATCTAGAAAGCTCGAAATAAGGCCGTTTTTGAAAAATATTGCTTTAATGTTTTTAATTTGTCTTATGTTGCTTTCAGATAAATGTTAAATGAAGCCTGTGATGAGACTAGGCCTTTTTAGCTTTGGAAGATTCGAAAGATCTACTTTATTGTTGACCTCCGAAGAGTGATTTTGTTAAAGTGAATTTCGATGGGGCTTTTTATAATGCTTTCACCCATGATGTTGGTTTGGGTGTGATAGTTCATGATAGCAAGGGTGTCTTTTTACATGTGGGTGTAATTTTTCAATTTCCTCCTTGACCTTTAAGATTACCTCATTGGTCATTCATCGAGGTGGTTGTTGAAAAGGGAAATAGCCATCCTTCGTAGGCAGTCGATGCTCGACAAGCCTTCTGTTTAGTCTAGGCAGTTCCGAGTAGTCCCAAGCAAAGCAATCTCTATATTGCTTTAGGATTGTTGTAATCTTCTCGAATTCTGATGCCTCGAGTTTGGTACTAATATAGGTTACACGTGGCTCCTCTGTGGTACCCAAATTTACTTCTCTCAAATCGTCTTGGACTTCGGCCTTCAAATAATCCAATTTGGCAGGGGCTGTTATCAGTTGTTTAACTCCTATGACTTCATGCTCATGGGGTGACTCTTGTGTACTGCACTTGGCAAGATACATCTTGACTCTTTTCTCTGTCAAGTACCATGACAGTTTCTTCATGGTCATTTGTATGACCCCTTATCTCTCTTTGTTTAGGTTAGTTATTCGACTCCTCTTTATTTTTCAGGCTTGATTTTTCTAGCCATATTGGTGCACCAGGGTTGACTAGTTCTCTACACAATTCTTCGAATTCCTGGCTTATCGAGGTCTTTTCCTCTCGGGTTTTCTGCATGGTAACCTCGATGGGTTTTCCCTCACTATCCGGTCTGACCAACTTGATTGTTCCGACATTGTCATCATAAAGATGAGCTTCGACATTATTAGCTAAGGCCAAGAAGAGTTTCTAATCTGCATGCACCACTTCTACATAGTTACTATCATTCCAAAATAATAACAATTGACGCAAAGACGACGAGACACACCAGTTCGAGTGTATCCAATCTCTTCCTAATATTGCATTATAATTAGAAGAGGTATCGACCACAAAGAAAGTTGTCACCTGAGTTCGACTCCCTACTCTTAGTTCGAGTGGGAGGACTCCTTTGGTTTGGGTAGCATTCCTTGAGAAACCACATACATATACATATGTTGGTACTAAGTCGCTATCGACCTTTGATAGTTTTCTCATCATGCACAAGGGGCATATATTTATAGCCTCCCCATTATCGATTAATACCATATTCACAGGTTGACCCTCTATATGTACCTTTATGTATAAAGGTTTTAAATGTTGGGTCATGTTTCTAGATGATTTGTCAAAGATAAGCTTACCTTTATCCCCCTCCATATTTGTTCTGAGCTCGTCTTCTTTTGGCGTGTTGTCATCAACCTCTACGGCCACTGATTTCTATGAGATAATGTCTCAAAGCTCTTTTTCTATCTCAGAGACTTAGTTTTGCTAGGCTTTAAACTCGATAGGTAACATGAGTATCATGTTGCAATCGATTGCCCTCCTAGGATGACTACCGAAACGAATGTTGATCATATGGCCCTTGTCACTAGGGAGATTATTTGTAATCGATTCTGAAGGTGTGAAGGACTCCACGAATTGCCCCTCGCTCTCAAAATTGCCAAAATCATCCTCGTCTTATGGAAGTTTTACCATATCAGCCCAGGTCATACGTTGTTGTTATAGGTCTTTCCCACCGTTAGTCTGAGCGACTGGCGAGGCATCTTGCAGCTTATCTTGGTGAGACTTCTTGGCCTTCCTTGGCTTTCAACCAATAAGTACACGTATGGCCCTGGGCTCCTGATTGTCATTGATATTCAGTATGGGATAGCATCCCCTTTCTAACTTCTTGTCTTTTCTCCTGCTCTACTCGCCTTTGGATGACTTATCGACTTGGCAGTCAGGTTGGGCACACTTAACTGTCTAGCGTTGGCCAGCTCCTCCTTGTGCCTCTTGCCGTATTCCTAATTCCTAGCTTGGGACCTGGTTCAGGTTCCCTTGTCAAGCCAAGGCCTATTGCCTCAATCATCTACTTTTCCGAGTCATTGTCATTGAAGGGAACTCCAAGTTGTACCCATACTTGTACACCAGAAAGCTTTGAGCATGTTGTCTATGGGCAGGTGTAATCACCTTTACCCATTTGTCGACCTCTCTTGAAGGTGGCTTAACTGTCTTCGAGGACTGGGATGCTGCTCGATGTGGCTCATTCCTTAACCAAGGCTTGTTAACATATTGGCCATTTTCTCTTGCCTATTTGTTTAGCTGCCAGTCGCTGGCGTGAGGGGCCTGAAGAGTACTTCTGGAATTTGGGTATGCCTTTCTCTTCTAAACAGGTTCTGCAGGTGCGAATACTTCTAACTCCCTTTTCGCAGCCATGGCCATAAGATTGGCCATTATTTTTCTACATTTGTCATAAAGGCAGAAGTCGTCTTCCTCGACCAGATTTTTTCCGTCATCGTTGATGTTGAACTATAACTCGCAAGTCTTTACATTGGAGTACTCGAGTGGTGTTTTCCGGCGTTTGGCCATATTGGGAGCTTTTCTCACAATTGAAGGCCTCGATTATTGTCCTGTAAAATGTTCAATTAGTGAGACTGACATCCTTGTTCATTTTTTTGATACCATCCTGCACCCCTTTCCATTTCCAATCTATGGTTATTACATCGACATCCACTAACTTTGGAAATGGGTTCGTATCTACTTTCATTGCCTCAATTTTTTTAGGGAAACAAAGTAATTTATTATTAATTCTTTCTTGGATGGCATTTTGAAATACTACACACTTGTTAGTCTGGTGTGCGAAAGAATTATGTCATTTGCAATAATCCTTTGCACGTAGTTCTTCACGTGTAGGGATTTTATGTCTCCTTGTTAATTTAATCTGCTTAGCTTCAAGTAACATATCGAATATTTAGTCAGCTTTGGTTAGGTCGAAGGAGTAAGTTTTTGTCACCGCTAGTGGCTTATTCGACTCCTGAGCCTAGGTATCTTTTCTGGTTAAAGCATTACATGTGAAGGGTCAGTTTCCTACAAATTCTACTAGGTCGACCTCATAGTTAGGGTCTTGATAGTATGTCCCATATGACGAATTACATCACTGATTCTCCTCTCGAAGAATTTTCTCATAACGGGTAGCCCTTTCTGATAACTCAAATAAGTCGAAAAAGGTCATTCCCTTAAACTTTTTTCTAAGTTTAAAGTCGAGCCCATCCTAAGCGAGTTTTACAAACTCGACCTTAGGTAATCCACTAAGGCAATTTGCCTTCTCTCGTTTAAATCTCATAATTAACTAGTTTTCCATTTCTCTAGGCTGTTGTTTTAACTTGCCTAAGTCAGTCATCGATACCCCAATATCTGTTTGAGCGAAGTGGGATTGAAATTTTTCTTCCATCTCTTCCTAACTTCGTATTGAATTAGGTGGGAGATTGGTGTACCAGGTGAAGGCTTGCCCTATTAAGGAATTGGGAAACAACCTTAGTTTATAGAATCCTAAGTTAGAGAATTCTCCATATTGTGTGGTGAATCAACTAATGTGTTTTATGGTCATTTCGCTATCTTCTCCTGAAAAAGTAACGAAATCGAGTATTTTATACCCTCAAGCGAATTCATAATCCCTATTGATTTGCTCTAGGTAGGGTTTTCTATATGCTGGATGTGTGGCTCATCAAAGGCTGGGTCCATACAATTCCTGAAGAACCCCTATAACTTGTTCTAGAGGGTTCTGGGCATATCCCTGTGAGACCGCACCATATGGTTACCCTAGGCCTAGGTAGGCCCTTTGGTAATGCAGAGGT
>JAOXJP010226295.1:0-11516 GCA_025762735.1 Platanus orientalis | reverse complement strand
TCATTAAGTTCCTAATGATAATGTTCTAATGACCATAGGGGTTAGACAGTGATTATTATATCATCCTGAAGGTCATTGAGGAATATTATGAAGTGGAATGACAGATTTGTGAAGTATTTATAAAGAAGTGTCTCATTGTTATTTTCTTATCTTTGGGAGTTCAGTTACAATATGTAACATGGATTATTGCAATTAGTGGTGTATCAGTTTGTAATTAACAAAAGATAGGGTATCCTTAATGCAGTTTGACTTAATTAAGGATACTGGGCTGCACAACCTAAGGATATGAATCCCATAAGGATCCTACAACCCCTAGGGTTACTTTGGCTTCTCAAATACTTTATATATAGATAGACCCACGTTCATATAAGATCCTATAACTTTTCTGAAAATGGGACATAGAGAATTCTAGAGCATGTGTGGATACTTTGGAGACCAGGTCAGATCATCGTTTTGTATCCGATTTAGCTTTTGAGGTATTCTTCTTAATCTTCCTTAATTAAATCCTAATATTTCATATGGTGATCATGAGAAAAATAATGTTTATGATCTGCATTTTTATGAAAATTAATCAAAAATTAAAATTTTTTAAAGAATCAAAACAACATTAAGGTCAACCTAAGGTAGGATTAACATCAGGAGCCGACACATTAGCACTGAAAAGTGAGAACCATCCCCCAAAAAGTGTCAGTCACTTTTTTGACCCTAATTTGTCGACCCTTAATGTCTGTCTTACCTTAAGCTCACTTTAGGGGTCGCACCAAATCCGAGGTACCAAAATTAGGCCTTTTGATTTATTAAAGCACCTAGGCATGATGCTTATTTACTTAATATCCTAATTAACATATATAATGGTGCATTGGAATTGGCTCTTGCATATTTTGTGTTGCCTTCTAAACAAAATACAAGGTAGGAATAGGTGGGAGAGAATTGATTTCATCAGTGTTTCTCTTCTCTCGTATAATGATTTATCAAATTATCCTTCTTATATCATGTCCATAAATTTTTTTCTTATTTATTTATTAAGCTAATATATATATATACTTAAACAGTTTGAATATTAATCGGAGTGGATGTATATATATTTTTATTTGGTTCATTTATAATTAAATATTTATTAAAGGAATTGGATATAAATGCTTCCATATACGCCTTAATCAAATTGAATGTGAATCAAATTCAGATGCTAGGCTGATGGTTGACACGCTATCTTATTGAACCGTAAATAAATTGAGCTGTGATCCTCTCATGTCCCTTGTTAGGGTGTTGGTTACTGGGAGTTGGGAGTGTAACGAGTGGAAAAAAAAGAGGTCCTGGTAAACATCCCATGATATTTTTGGCCACGCGTCATGAAATCTTAAGGGATTAGATCAGTAGCTATCAAACTAATATATTATATAGAGCCAAATTTGTGGTCGGGTGGCTGCAGCATCTCTTCCTTCAGCTATCAAACTATTAGCATCGCTTCCTCGGGAAGACCCACGTCTCAGCCCCCAAGAGTGTCGCCTGCTTGGGTTCTCATGGGTCAGTCTGATCCTGCTTTATGCAGGTGTCATCATGATATGGGCCCATTTGACCTTAAAAAAAACCAATTCCAATAGGGAGCTTGAGGCCAAACTGCAGTCTAAGTCGTTACGAGAAGAAGTAGAAAAATAAATCAGAAAGCATATTTCACACCGAAATCATGATCGGCAGATCTATCACCAGAAAGGCAGAGAATCCCCCCGTTCAAACAAATCTCTGATTTCCTTAACTTGTTTTTCAAAATTAGAAAACTGAATCATTTCACCTGAATAACAATCCCCCAAATCCAACATGCAAGATATCAGAATTTCATGCAAATTAACTCTTCCTTCACTTCACTTCAATACACAAATCTCTTGAGAAGGAAACCATGATTCTTCTCTCTACAGATCATCAGCAAATTACACGATTCAAACCCTAACTCCTCCTTCCATTCACAAATCATGACGATCTCAAAATCAAATAGATTACCGCAATTGCAGAAGCCGGTCAAAACCCAGTCTCAGAACCACCAAAATCCAAAAAAAGTTCATCATCATCATCTCTACGAACCTAAAACACTTCTTTCTTTCTTTCTTCACCACAAAAACCCTAGCTTCCGTATCTCTGATCGCCATTGAAAACCCCGAGATCTTGTCATTTTGGGTGTTAATTAAATTTCTTCAAAAAAAAACCCCCGATAATGGAACCGAATTCAAAGCACGCGATCTCTGAATCTTTAATACGAAAAAAAGGCAGAGACAGCGAAAGATCTGTAGACAGAAACAGCTGTTGTTGTTAGTAAATTTATTTAATTGAAAATGAAATCGACTAAAAAGTAGAAAGCAAATCGCCACGCGGAACAGTTATTGGTAACGAAGATTCTACAAAAGGAACCCGACGGTGGGCTCAAAATGTAGAGCCTTTTGCCATCCACCTTTAAACGCCTCGAAAGTTCAAATGCAAATAAAGACACCTTTCGCCACCCTAAACCCTAACCCTAACCCTAAACCTAAACCCATACCCACCAGATCTTTTGGATACGTAAGCCTGACTTTGCTATTGTGTATCAACCAAAAAAAAGACTCATGTGCATGCATGGTGTGCCATCTTCATTCATTCATTCCATGCAATCAACATACATACATACATACAAACATCCATTCCATGACACCATATACGATTCATATACGGTTTGTTTATAATATGGGTGGCATATGTTTTAAACCGGATAATTCTGGAGGCAGATCCTCTGCACCGGGAGGACGGTGCTCCCCCCTCACAGGGGGCACTTTTTATGTGGGGCCCACCCTCCTGTGAGGGGATGCACTGTCCTCCCGATGTAGAGGATTTTCTCATCCTGAAACGTTGTTAGCATTCCCTATGCGAGCAATTGATTTTCTAAAGCCAAAAAATGTGCAGCGATCCCCATGTCAAGTGCTAGGAGAAACGTGGTAAAAAAAAATGAAAAAATACCTAAAACTGTGCACAAGATGTGGTGGTTTGTGTTTTTTCTGCCACATGTTACCTAGTGCCTGGCACAAGAGGGCCGCTGCACGCTTTTTCGCTGTAGGAATGTTATAGTAGCAGTGCCCCTAATTATATTACGAGCTCGGGGTGGAAACACGAACATTAAGGCCTGTGCAAGTCAAAATGGATCTATGGGCCTCGGGTTAGGTCCAGGCCAGCCCAAGGCTCATAAATTTATTTTAAAAAACTAAAATTTAAATTAAAACCTATATATTTTTTTACCTAATAGGTTTCAGACCTCGAACCTTAAGTCGGGGCAAGGTTAGCCCAAACATGGCCCAAGCTTAAACACGGGCTTGGAAACTGACGGGCCTATTCTTCAACTGGGCCTTTTCAGGCCAATTTTGGGCTGGGCTGGCTCACTCTCAGCTCTTTGTGCAGCGTGCTCTTGCACAAACCTGACGGTAGATGTATTTCGGCAAAAAACTGCGATTCTGCAATAGGGATGCACTTGGGTTGAGCTAACCTGAATCTGACCTTGGGCTGGGTTTGGCCGGCTTTCTGTTGATTGGGTTGGGCTCGGGTTGGGAATTGCCAAACTTGACCTGAATCAGGTTAAGCTCAGGTTCGAGGTTTTGCCATCCTGAACATTTAGAAACTCTTGATCATCCTTCATTTAGGGGTTCCAAACAGCCGACCTTCTCCCAGCTCAACTCAGGCTCGTTGAACAGGAACTAGGCTCAGACACAGCACGACCCTGAGATGCAGAGCTCAGCTCGGCTCACCAAAATCAAGGTAACTGTTTCAATCCCTAACCTTAAAGCCCAATTCAGCCCATGAGAAAACCTACTCCTAAAGGCTAAACATATAAGTGGTTAAAACAGGCCCAAAAACCCATATTTTGACAAGCCACATCTATTTTAATCATATACAAACACTAAGTTATATCTATATGTACTATATGTATGACCTTTAACGAGTTGAACATTTAACGAGCTGAGCCTAGTGCAGCTCGGCTTAGGTTCATTTAACTAAACAAGCTCAATTGAGGCTCAAGCTCAGCTTATGACGAATGAGCCGAGCTAGCAAGATCATTGACATCCCTACCTCCATTCAAGATATCATCCTCCGATATATTTCCTTTGCTTACCAGTTAGTTTTCCTTTCTTGGGAAAAAAATTGCTATTTGGTTTTTCCCTTAAGAAAAACACTTAAATGTGGATTATTTTATGAAAAAGATTTATATATCAAATAAACTCATTAGCACCATATGAAATGTTAGGATTCAAAACAGTGAAGATGAAATATATTGCATCTACATTAAAAATTGAAGACTGAATTTTTCACAAGATTCAGACTTGCTCTAAGGCTCTCAACACATCCACGCTGCTGAATCTACATTCTATATATAAAGACTGATATGCACGATTCTGTAAATAACAAGTATTTATTTCATATAAGTAAAAGACTTGAAATAAAATGAATAAAATGACTTACTTGATTAGATGAATTGACAAAAAATCAGACCTGAAAATAGATCAAGGTTAGTGTTTGACACTATGTCCTTAAGACAGATTTTGCCCCTCGCATTAGTGCCTACGAGCTTCACAGACGTTTGCCTCTTAGGATACAATGATCGACTACACACAAAAGAAGCACTACAATTTGTGTGCCTAGCGAATCAAACTTGTGTTGTTCTTTCTCTCTTACAACATGTTATAATGCTCTCTATGTGCCTAATTTCGAATACCCTCTATGAGGCCTAAAAAATGGATTTCGGATTTGTATTTTCGGATCCTAAAATTGGAGGGGCAGAATATTTATAGATTGTTCATGTCTGTTCGGAACAAGCATAAAGACACAACTTATAACTATTGAACAGACACAAATTCAAAAGGATGCAATTGAGTTGTCATATTCATGTATATTCGAAACAAACAAACAAAGGGTTAAAATGTGCGATTTAATAGCCACATTTGTGACTATTTTATTCAAATAGTCACGAAGGATAAAAATATAAAACCATGCGAATAGACACACCCCCACAAAGTTTAATCATTTCATATTGACCCAAAATCTCCCACGATGCAATTAAATAATTGTTTCTTATTGACCCAACCTGGCTAAGTCCGGTTCGGTTCAATGCACGCGTGCGTGTTGGTTTGGGCTTGGCCCATGTTGGCTAGGTCCTCCCCCTTCCACCCATTAATGGTTTCGAACATCCAACTATACAGAGTTGTTCTCCTCATTGAAGTGAACACGAACTCATGTGGATCTGCTTCAAACGAATAATGGGTCCCACTTTTGTTTTGGCTAAAAGATAGCAAAACAATCATATTTGAAATTTGGACACAATAAAATTTGGGTTGTTTCAAAACCATTTCCAATAAATCCACTTAGATTATTAGTCCCCCATATAAATATGGATACCACTTTTATAAAAGATTTTGTAAAGTCAAAGAATCATTCGGGTGTGGGATCCTAATGAGAATATTATCCTTGGGCTATAAGATTCATTTCCTTAATTAATTACAATTCAATTGTTTTAGGAAAATCAATAAATTTTCACCATTTATAACTTTAAACGCTATATAATGCAATAATGCCTAGGAAGACATTGCAACTAAACCCCCAAGGAAAGATGCTAGTAATGAAACCTTTCCCCACAAATATATGACAAACATCGCTTAAAGGTAGGTGACGGTTTTACTTTCTAGCACAGTCTCCAAGCTTTCCAAAAGGTGTAACTTTGGGTTGGAAAAGCTAAGCTACACAACCCTGTATAAGATTTACGACTAATAAGGGCTACAAGGTCATTTGGATGTGGTTGCCTCTCAAAGATTCAAGGATTTTCCAATACATGTTCTTTTTTTATTCTTTTTCATTACTTTAGATGTTGACGGACCTCTAGGTTTATAGGGCATTAAAATCCAAGCAAGGAAGATCCCTAACAACTCTTTACAGCAGTAAAAAAAAAATTGCCATTGTGTGTGTTGGCTTGAGGCAGATTTTTCTTGATCTACAATGTTTTATCAATCCAAGCTCTTCAATTAATAGAACCTCATTTCAATCGATCAAATGTGTTTGAGTTTCCAATTGACACATTATGTTCAATTGATTGCAAAACCTTTGATCGATCAAACTTGTTAGTTCAATATGGATTTAACTTTTTAAATACAATATTTCTTGACAACCATCAGGGTACTAAAAGTTTGGTTTTAATCATAGAGAGGGATAAATATATTCTTTTTAAGTCATCCTCTTTAATTCTTAATTTAAGATATTCAACAAATTATATGAATGCTTCAATTAGTTGAATGTAATTGGACTAAAGCATAGATTGATTATTTGATGGTTTGAAATGCAATGAAATGGTAATGCTTGATTTTATAACTCAATGGATTGGAATTAAATGTAATTGATTATTAGGAATTGTCTGCACAAATATTTCTAAATGTGACATGCCATGTAAATAGAGAAAGAGACAAGTGTACACCACAATCACATGCAAACCATAAGAGAAAAGATTTATAGTGGTATAGTACAATAGCCAACGTCTACTATCAAAGCTCACCACCGAGCTACATAATTTTATTAAGATTAAAGGATTACAATTTAGGGAAAAATTCATAAACCCTAGTCTACTTGAAATACTACTGATTACCCTAATCACTTGCAAGTTTCACATTCAGTGTCTCCAGTGAATGTGGTCTATACTTCTTGTGTCTCCAACAGAAGTGTTATGGTCACCATTTTCAAAAGAAAATGGTTTCAATACAAGTTACCTCTTAAAAGGTTGGTCTATTACTTGCCTTTCCAAGTGGGGTTGCTCCTTGTTGAACTTGTATGCTTTTGAGTCCCATAAAGCTCCTAAGAGTGGCTTTCTTGCTTCTTAGAGATTTAATTAGGGTTTATTCACAGGTAAACCCTTTATTCCTTCTCTCTTCAATGATTTTCATGTAGTAGGAAAAAAGGGAGATGATCAATGGCTTATGGTTGTTGATTTCTTCAATAAATGCTCATGAATGAGAGCTTGAGGCAGGTGTAAGATTGAATGCAACAAAGAGGCTCTCTTTTCTTTTCAAAATTTTCTCATTGATCGTTAGAGAAAGAGATTTAAAGCTCATCTCTTTTATAGGGATGAAGTTAGAAGAGATACCTTGATTTGAAATCTTTTCTAATGATCAGATGATCCTTGTTGTCGAATATATATATATATATATATATATAAATTTTACGACCTTGGGTGTTGCACCCCGAAACCCATACCAATAGGGCCATGAATTTTGGCATGTGATATTAACACTTTTAAGCATTAACATATAATTCTTTTGTAAAAAAAATTTGACTTTTGCTTTCCTTTAATCACTTTCACATTCATATGTACCAGAATAAATACAAGAATCAATTACCACTAACCACATTCCCACAAGTTTGACCTATAAATAAATCCACAATCCATAATTTTCCAAGGACATATAAACATGTATAACCATAAACCATAGTCTGACATTCCAATCCAATAATCCATAGCCTGGCATAAACCAATAAATAATCCAACTAATAAAATCCATTACTCCTTACATCCCTTTCAATAAACTGAAATAATTGAACTAAACTAAATAAAATATATCTGGTCTCTAGCTCTCTTTATCTGAAACTGCCACTCGATCTCCTCATTATTTGTGGTGTCAAATTGGGGTAAGTTTGACAAATTCAATAAAGAAATAATAAACTATAGAAAACATTGGATCAAGACTTAGTAAGATTACATAAAAAGAAACAAATACTTTTCATATTTATTAATCATATATGGAACAGTTCAATTCATAAATCAATCTTTTACAATACTAAGCATCTTATAAAAAGTAAAGTTTCATGTAGAGAACGGAAAAACAATGCTAATCATGTACTTTGAATTTAAACAAAACGGAAAATATCATAAACAGATATCATATCATAGCCAGAACATAACATATATTTGACATCAAGAAAGTACATATAATAGTTTGCACCATTTATCCTCCGGTGAGAAGAGTCAGAACAATTTGCATCATATACCTGGTGAAGTGGGTTACTACTATCAATTGGGCTAGTAGTGAGGATCTACAACAGTTCGCACCATATACCCAATGATGTGGGTTTTAACAGTTCTCACCATATACCTGATGGGGTAGGTTCCATCAGTTCACACCATATACTTAATGAGGTAGGTTCCATCAATTAAACCCCTTGATGGGCATGGTGGCTTTATAACAAACATATCATTCTCTTGCAGTTTCAATCAAAACATATAGAACATATAACAACTTCTACTGATTCTTTACAATAACTAATTCAAAAACAAATATAACAGAAGTTGCTTGATCCACCTAAGAAAAAACTATAGAGAATCTTTTCAAAACTATATAAATCTGATTGAAAACATTTTCTCCTTAAATTAATAGAAATAATGGAAGAAAATGGTACTTTTCTTTGAAAAATAGTGTTTCAAGAACACTAAGAAACTAATACCATACGAATCTGAAATAAAACATGAAGGTTTCTTTACAAATTGATAAATAAATACTTTTAAAAATATTAATAAGTTCAAAACAATTTATAGAATAGCTAACAAAACCCCTTTTTCAAAACTCTTGATTTTTCTTCAAGATATTGTTCTATGTATAATAGCGGTGTAAAAATGGATTCAAAACAGAGGTTATAGCATTCTAAGATCTTAAGGAAATGAAAACAAACACTATTCATTCACATTCTTACAAAACCAATTTATCTCTTTCAAAAACCATATTTTACAACTTTAGGTAAAACTAAAACCAATGAAAAACGATTTAAATCCTTTACAAAACGGTTTCAAAACAATAAAATAGAAAGGCTCTCTGAACATAGGAATGAAATCAAAATAAAGTTTAACTATATTCTTACCTCTTCACGTGCAAAATCGTTCTAAGCTTCTTGTTCTTCAAAAAACCTCAAATCTCTTGCAAAACCTAGTTTTTTTTTTCTCTTGCTTTTTGATCTTTCTCTAGGGTTTTTAAGTTGAAAACATTCAATTTATAAACCCATAAGGGTGTCCCATGCGTTCTAGAAACCCACACAAAAAAGGGATGTCATAAAAGAGAATTTCCTGTTTTGGTCCTAAACAAACCGATCGATCGGGCCAAAGCCTTATTTTTTCAAAAAAAAAAAAGTCTCCTTTAACATTTTCTCACTAAAACTCTCAAAACTTTTTCGCTTGGGGTTCATTCCACTTGCCGTTTGTTTCATTGGACTCTAGACTTTCATGCATTTCCAATGACATGATTTATTCACTAATTCTTCTTACACTTTTACTAGTGTGTCTCTAAAGTTGTCCCAATTTACAGATCAACACATATGGATTTAAAATTCTTCTAAGTGTGTGCAAAACATATATGTCATGTGTATAGACTATAGGTATGACACGTGTGCTAAATATGTGTGAACAAGTGCAAGATGTTACACTCTCCCTTCCTTAAGTCTTCTGAATTTAACTTACCTTGAGTGTGGAGCAAGTGTGGATATTTTTCTTTCATATCGTCTTTGTCTTTCCAAGTCGCTTTCTCTTCCAAATGGTGCCTCCACAGTACCTTCACATGCGAAATCACTTTCAAACGTAGTACTTGCTCATTTTTATCTAAGATTTAAACCAGTTGCTCTTCATAAGATATGTTCTTCTTAACTTGGAGTGGTTCAAACTCTAACACATTAGATAGATTACACATGTACTTCCTCAATATGGATACATGAAACACGTTGTGGACATGTGACAAATCCAGCAGTGATGCTAGCTTATAAGAAACATCACCTATTTTCCTCAAAATGTCAAATGGTCTAATGCATCTGGGATTTAATTCTCATTTCTTTCTGAATTTTATAATAACCTTTGACGATGATACTTTCAAAAATATATGTTCTCTAATCTGAAACTCTAGTTCTCATCTTCTCTGTTTTGCATAACTCTTCTACTTGCTTTGTGCCGCAAACAATCTTTCTTGGATCACTTTGATCTTTTCTCTTGTCACTTAGATTATTTTAAACACAAATAACTTTCTTTCTTTAACTTCTTCCCAACATATGGGTGTCTTGAACTTTCTTCCATACAAAGTTTCAAATGGTGTCATTTGTATGCTAGCTGGCTAACTGTTATTATAAGAAAATTCGATCAATGGTAAATGATCATCCTAACTTGCTTTTAAATCAATCGCATAAGCTCTCAACATATCTTTCAAAGTATGTATGGTCCTTTGTGACTGTCCATTTGACTACGGATGAAAAAGTTATGCTAAAAGTTAACTTAGTTCCTATAGCTTGCCGTATGTTATTCCAGAATCTTAAAGTAAATCACGGATCACGATCTAAAACTATCACAACTAGGATACCATGTAGTTTTACAATCTCATCAATATACAACTTAGTCAATCTATCAAGTGAGTAATTTCTTAAAAAACAGGTAAGAAATGAGAGGACTTGGTTAGTCGGTCCACAATAACCAAGATAGAATCAAATCCATTCCTAGTCTTGGGTAGTCCACTAACAAAGTCCATAGATATGGTTCCATTAAAAATTTTCTAAAGGTTGTAACAATCTTATTGGCTTATAGTGTTCAAGTTTCACAATTTGACAAGTAAAACACTTGGATACAAAATTCGTAATTTCTCATTTCATGTTATTCCACCAATAATACTCTTTCAGGCCTTGTACATCTTTGTACTCACTAGATGAATTGAATATGTTGTTCGATGTTCCTCTTCCATGAATCTTCATTTGAGTTTAGGGTCATTAGGCACACATAATCTCTTACCATATGTAAGTACCTAATTTTAGCGCGACTCCTAGTTTTGGCGCCTCTCTTCGAGTTAGCAGACAGGCAAAGCAATCCTCAGCCTTTCTTCATAATCCAGCCAATTCCGATCAATTAAACCCATCCAATACCTCATTTATCGTCTTATTATTATTTTATTTTATTGTATGGGGATGCAGACTGACACATTTCAGCTCCCCTCTATTTTTATTTTATTTATTAGTGTCACTATTATTATTATTATTATTTATTATTTATTATTATCATTATTATTTTTATTTTTCTTTTATATTTTTTTATTTCATTTTTTTTTATTTTTCTTTTCTTTTCTTTTCTTCCTTTCTTTTCCTTTCATATCTTTTCACTCTTTATTTCTTGCTTACTTTCTTTTCTTTTTCTTTTCTCTTTTTTTCTTTCTTACTTTCTTACTTTCTTTTCTTTTTCCTTTTTCTTTTTCTTTTCTCTTTTTTTTTTCTTTCTTTTTTCTTTCTTTTTTTCTTTTTTCTTTTTCTTCCTTTCCTCTTTTTTTTTGGCTTCCTTCTTCCTGGCTGATAGCGCAAAAGAGGGAAAACCCTCCCCCTATCCTCTCTTTCTCTCCCCTCTCGCTCTCAACTCCCGCTGCCTAGCTGACTCCCCTGCACAAGGAAACCAGGTAACACCCTTCCCCAATTTCTCTCTTTGATCTCTATCCCTCTCTCTTCTCTATCTCCCCCTCCTTTCC
>JAOXJP010226294.1:0-11516 GCA_025762735.1 Platanus orientalis | reverse complement strand
AACATCACCCATAGCTATAAACTTTCAGGTCTACAAGAACTGGATAATCAGATCTCTCCACACATTCCAATGTGTCTATCATCCTACTATGTTACTTGAAGACCACCTATCTCATCTTATGAGATCAAATAATTACCCATATAAATAAATAAATTCTTATGATGATAAAATATTAATTAATTAATCATGCTTATATTTTATGTGAATGGTTTTGTTAGGACATATATTTTCAACATACATATCATTTGC
Organism: Platanus orientalis; assembly: GCA_025762735.1. Classification (NCBI taxonomy): domain Eukaryota; kingdom Viridiplantae; phylum Streptophyta; class Magnoliopsida; order Proteales; family Platanaceae; genus Platanus; species Platanus orientalis. Next base: position 11,267 of record JAOXJP010226294.1, on the reverse strand, counting down.
ATTGTACGTGATATACCTAATACTTCGAAATGAAGGCCCACACAACATACTTATCTTCAATGGAACTAATGCTGGTGTTTTGTGCCTATACATGCTTTTGTAAAGTTATTGTGTAATGCGTCACTTAAATGACACTTATTATATGCAAATAATTTTTGGTTTTCTGTGTAAGGGTTGATATGATAACATTGTGGGAACGGTGAAAACTATACCGGTGTACAGATTGTAACAACCTTGTTAAAGAAATGCAAAGAACCCATATTTTGTATAGAACTAATATATACACAAACATCAATACATATACTAAGTGTTTTTTTTTTGTTTTTTCCATTTTTTTGTTGGTTGATCTCTAACTTCTTATTTCCTAACCCGTTGTAAACAATATACCAACTTCATAACATTGCTCGTGATATTAATTAACACAATTGGGAACAAAATGTAATTTTTTATCAAAAGATTGAGTATATTTTACTCCTAACAGCAAGTAACCTTTCTTCGTAAAATGTGTAACTTTTATGTAAGAGTGAATAATGTTTATTTGTAAAATAAGTAACTTTTTACTTGTAAGAGAGTCTTTACTAAGTAGAAATGCGTAATGTTTTCTTATTAAATAAGTAACTTTTAATCTTGAAAGTTAGTAACTTATTATTGTAGGATTATAATCAAGATAAAAGGAATCCCTACACCCAATTATCTGGCCCTCATCTTCATATACATAGAGTGGGTTGTATAATGTTAAAACTGTAAAAAAAAAATTCATATTAAAGGTGATCACCATTGGGTTTCAGTGAGTAAGAATATCAATTTCTCAACATTAGTCATTCAATGAATGCACACATTTTGAGTCAATGTGCAACTTTTATTTGCATGTTTGCCTAACTAATAAATTATGCAATGTTTAATTGTGGGTGTAAATAACCTTTACTTATAAAAGTAACTTTTAATTTCTGGAGTAACTTATATGTGGGAACATGGAACCTTTGCTCGTAAAAATTTGTAAGTTTTAGTTATAAAATGAAGTAACTGTAAATCGCTGAGTGAGTAACTTATATGTGTGTGAGGAACCTTTACTTATAAAAAAGTGTAACTTTTTGTTATGGAATTGAGTAATTTTAAGTTGTGCGAGTGGATATGTAGAACTGTGTAAGTTTTAGTTACAAAATTGCGTAACTTTAAGTCATGGAATTGAGTAACTTTTATATGCAATGAACTTTTACTTATACATTATCAAAAAAAAAAAAAAAAACTTATAAAAATGTCTAACTTTTAATTATGAAATTGAGTAACTTTGTCATATAAGTGGGTAAGTTTTTTTGACTAGATTTTTTTCTCAATAAAAGCTCCCCTACACACAGATTATGGAGTTATGAAGTTGAGTAACTTTAATTTGTGAGAGTGGATATGTTAAAATGTGGAAGTTTTAGTTATAAAATTGAGTAAATTTAAGTCGTGGAATTGAGTAACTTTAATGTGCAAGAAACCTTTACTCATAAAAATGTGTAGCATTTTATTATGAAATTGGGCAACTTCAAGTCTTGTTAGTGGGTAAGTTTTTCTCGTTAGATTGTCGTCTCGATAAAGGTTCCCCTATGCACAGATTATGGAGTTATAAAATTGAGTAACTTTAAGTTGTGAAAATGTGTATGTAATAATAATGTGTAGATTTTAGTTATAAAATTAAGTCATTTTAAGTCGTAGGATTGAGTGACTTTTATGTTTAAGGAACCTTTACTCATTAAAATATGTAACTTTTAATTATGAAATTGAGTAACTTTAAATCGTGTTAGTGGGTAGGTTTTTTTTACTAGATTGTTGTCTTGATAAAAGTTTTCTTACACACAGATTATGGAGTTCTAGATATGACTAACAAGATACTCCTAGCTAGATTGTCGGTGTTTCTCCTTATCTTTAAAATATACAATACAATTCTGGTTTGTTCTTGAGTGACAAAGGAGAAGGGGGTTTTGGCCTGCTATTGGTATATACTATATATTTTAGGTGGAAGTTGGATGCTGAAGTGACAAGGAAGAAGGGAAGAGGGAAGGGGAGGCCTGCTCTTATACTTTTTGTGGTGCTTCGTGTGAAAGTGAGCACAATTTCAAATAGAAAGAGTTGTTGGATCATAGGTAAAGTTGCAATAGAGGAGTGTGTCTTTGAAGAGATGAATATTAAGGTCAAGCTCTACTCGATTTCTTAGACAACTATTAGTTCAGTGTGTCATAGTCATCATCCTTTTCTCTAGAGCTTCCCTGTATTATTTGGAACTCATTCTACAGGTTCTCTACTTGTTAATTGAGTTTTGAAGAGATGAATGTTAAGTCTCTACTCTGCTTTGCTCGATTTCTCAAACAATTGTTATCTCTTCCGCGTTGATAATTCATGGTTGATTTGTTTTTAGTTAAAAGTAAAAAATAAAAATTAAGTGACAGACGTTATGGATGCTCGACTCTGTTTGTGCTGGGAGACAGAGACGTTATGGATGCTCGATTCCATTTTTGTTGGGCCCCACCTAAACAGTTTAGGTCACTGCATATTATTGTAAATTTCGTGGTGTAACAGATTTGCACAGGGTGTAAAAGGATTGTTTGCTGCATCACCCAAGAATCAAATTTAACCCAATAAATGAAAACTAGTTTTCCTAATGGTGGATTAAGAATCGAACTCATAACTTAATTATCACAACTCGTGTTTCTTGGGACACTCACATGTGTGGTGGTCTAGTGAGGTGCTTAATACATCAAGCATCCACGTGTACAAGCAAAGCAAAGGCTTGGGCATAAGGGCTCTTGAGGTGCATTTTGCGATTTATATATGTGCATTCTTACGGAATTGTTTAGGAGAAGCAATATTTCTTTTTGATGGTCCTACTACGATCATGTTTCACTGTGTGCAGTCAACTTCGCTTGTTAAATGCATTTGGTTCGATTCCTGAATTTTTTTTTTTTCAGTGAGGCGATATGTTGTCTATCACTGAATTTAGAATAATTAATTTGTAAAATAGAAAATAAAAGTATTATTCTTTAATCTTAACCAATACTCAAGACTTTGGTCCCTTACAGATTCTTCTTCACACTGCAAATCTGAATGGAGAGAAGATTTTATTCCAAGCTTGGTTAAATTTCGGCATTAGTGTAGTCTATTCCCTTGCATTTTCTAATAGAGACCTTGGCTATTGTTAAAAAGTAAGAACTTTCTGCATATCCTTGTCTTAGATCAAGTGGGTTTTAAGCGATTTTTCTCAAACAAAAAATATATATATTTAAAGGAAGTAATTGGAATTACTTCCTACAGCCTATTCATATCAATCTTTACTTCCCTATTGGTGTGGCGAAAAATTGATGTCTTATTGGTAGTTTAAACACTGCAGATTCTATGGACGCCATTTGTTATACCAAAGGGGGCGTTTGATACCATTGATGGAGGGACCAGATTATTTGTTAACGGCAGAATTGAGAATGTCAAAAGCTTGGGCTCCAACTCCTAGCCATCTGATGCAAACACCACCTCGGACTCTGGTAAGATTTGATGTAGCTATACATTCAAACAAACTCGATACATCAGAAGCAATCACATTATCTGTTTTGGAAAGAGAATTAATGTGCACCATTCTTCTATTGTGATAGCCTTGGAATCCAGGGGAATTATCCTGACCATCTTATAAAGGGTTGTCTCCACAGGGATTACGTTACAAATGAGTTATACTTGTCACACTTAAAAGTTCACTAGTTCCCGATCTAGGATTGAAGCCCCTTTGTGGATCCCTTTCCAAACACAAGATGATGATGCTGGGTTGGGTGCTCGCAGGAATGTTGCTGTTAGTTTTAGCCTTGAGTAACCTAGCCCAAACTCAGTCATGGACTATATATTTAAGGGTCAAGTCTCTGCTTGGCCTCTTGGACCAAATCTCTGTCCAAAGGCCTAGTCTTGACGTACCCTGTTTGTGTTATTGGTGGTTGCAAAATTCGTTGTACATGTATGAGGCATTTTTAGATTATATATATTTGTAACATATTCAATTTAATTATCTTGGCATGCTTCTTTAGATCAGATTCTAAGCTCAACTGTGTGAGTGAGAGAGAGAGAGAGAGAGAGAGAGAGAGAGACAGAGACTGACATGATTCATTGAGAGCCTAGACCTAAAAGAGTGACGATCAAACCTTCCTAGGGTACCCATGTGCTAATACTGTAGGAAAAAAGGACTCCCAACAACTTCATTATCTTTAGATAGCTACCATCAGTACGACCAAGTAAATATTTTGCTTAGAACGTAGCGGATTGACACTAGGGCAAGCAACAAAAGATCAGGTAAAAGCATCCCCTCAACAAACAAGTGAAGATAGGACTTAATAGTTATACTACTAGACCTCTCCTTGCCTTCAATTTAATTAAATAAACACACCCAACAGACGAGTGGCTGTCTCTTAGCGAGGCTTAAACTACTTCATTGATGCCACATGTAAAATACACAAAAGTTTGTACATACTACATATCACATTACCGACAAAAGGCTGGCCCAGTCAAGGTTGTTATCTACTTTCTAGTTTCCAAACAAAGCAATATAGATGTGGCTTTCATCACAAGTTACAAAAGTAGAATATATGTAAACGGGCATAATTCTGTTTTGGATGTCTCGGGATCACTAGAACCAGAATCCAAAAAACCAGTCACTATTACCTAAGACAAATTCCGGGTGAGAGAATTTCGAGTGACTAAACCACAGCCACACAAGACAAATTCACTTGACCACCAGGTCCACCACCACATGAAGCCTTCTTTGATATTTCTCTGGTGTTGAACTTGTAAATTAAGTAGTTGCTTAGACAACCCAATAGCAAATTGATATTAAAAAAGTGGTTTAAAGAATTAGGTTTTATGGGAAGCACGTGGGATGTTGATCCCTAACCACAAAATTTTCAAGGTTCCCATCAGGCTTATTTTACTTGCAATAATAGCATTATGGCATGCGTGTTGTTTCCTTTCTTTCAACAAAGTTGAAACCCATCACCTGATGTGACGGGCGTTCAGATTATAATCATGTACAAGTGGTAGTAGACAGATTCCCTACTCGTAGTCTAACATAGTTTTTATTTTTTGATAAAGATAGTCTAACATAGTTTAAGCTAATAAACCTAAATTGAAAACTCTAAAATATCTTCTAAATAGATGTGAAGAAAAACCAACCAAAACCCAACCCAAACTATGTTTTGCATAAACTTAAGAGGCCAGAACAAACAGAAAGCAGCAGCAATAATTGGGATAGAGGGAGGCGGGATTTATGATTCAAAAGAGTATGGTAGATGGTCTCCATCATAAAGCTTAAAATTCTGTCATGCAATTAACATCACGCAAAACAGGGGCTGGAGCAAAACATGTGGCGGGAATGACAGAAACAAGTGTTCATAGTTCAGGTATGGTGACAGGTTACGAGACGTGACCTCCCGGCACATGTTTAGATGCGTGCCACGAAGTGGCAGAGCACGGCAGCCACGTTCCCCCCATGTTAAAGTTGCGAACAAATCCAAACTCTTTTGGCAATTGGCACTACATATATCCCAAAAAAGACAAGGAAAATAAAGAGCATTGACTTGGTAGTGTGAAATGGGCTGGATTTGATAATAAAACAAGGAAAGAAGGAGAAACAAAATATATGTGTGACTAATACATTGTAACGGCTAGTTTGAGGGATCAGGCGTAAAAATGGGTCGTTAATTAGGGTTAAAGATAAAGAAAAAATCTACCTCAGATCGGAGGGTTTAGGAGGAGAGTTGGTGGAAAAGAGATCAACGGCTCTAGGGTCTTTGCTTAGTTTGCAGATACCGAGTATCGTTGCGGACGCGTCTTCGCCGGAGAGTTTGTCTTGCTGGAATCTCTTGAGCGAGCAGACGAGCGCCGCCGGTGTGGATTCGGCTTGAGTTGACCGGAACGTTATGTTTCTCTTTTGGACCTTGGAAGGCCTGAACAAGCCATAATACTTGGCATCGTCGTTGGCTGAGGCCCCAGAGGTCGATGCCGCTGCTAACGCCGTGTTGTTGTTCGGGTGAGAAGACGAGTAGCCGATTTCATCCTGCAATGATAATGAAATACTCCCCTTAGATACTCGAAAGTCGAAGAAATAGTGGCCTGATTTAGGTTCAGGAGTATGAAAGTGAAGCAGAAATGGAAACAATATATAGAATCCATGAATCGAAGCTCTGATACAGAGTTTCATTACGAATGATCGATTCCCAAGCAGATTTTGTTGACTCTAATTTGGAAGTTTTCAAGTTTGACGAAAATTTTATAGTCTGAATAAAATGAACGAAATCATTTTATAAGAAACATTTATTTTATTTTATTTTAAATCTACTGTAATATGTGGTGGAGAGAATGAGATCTCGAAGGAATGAATCAGAGCAAACCAGAAACGGAAGAAATTGATACATACTTGAGAACCGAGATCTGCATTCTCACGCATCCGTTTCAAGTAAAACGACATCGCTGAATTAGCAACACCTCGCCCACCACTACAAGAAGATTCATCACCACTCGAAGAACTCCCGACTGGCGGAGGGGGCGTAGAAGACCACGGAACCACCTGATTCTCTCCATCTTCTTCATCATCACAGTCGCTATCCTCCTCCTCCTCCTCACCCTCCTCCTCATCATCTTCATCATCGCCTCCATCAATCTCGTCGTCGTCACTTCCTCCTTCACTTTCCGCATCCACTCCACCTCTCTCCTCCCTCCCGTCACAGCTACCAACACACCTCTCGCAAACCGAGACCGTAGGCCCAAGCTTCGATCCCGAAGCTTTCCATGGCGTCGGCGATTGACAAACATGGCAAAGCAGACTCCTGGAATGCCGAGCAACAAGGAAATTCGCGGTGTGAACCTTCGCATCACAGTCCCAACACAAGCTCGCTTGATCCGATTCACAATACATCCTCGCCGGAAAATTGCAGAGCTCGCATTCCTTCATCGCTTCTCCTTCCAAAGAATCTCCCCCAAAATCTCACTCGCTTCTCAGCTCTGCTTTTCTACTCTCTTCGAAGAAGGAACAGAAAAAGAATAATTAAAGAGCAAGTTGCAGAGAGATTTATAGAAAAGACCCTGCTTTTGTTTAAAAATACGGGAATCCCGTCTGTTGAGTAGAGATAACGTACTGGGTAGAATTGTCATTTCGCATAAACCTCAAATTAAAAAAAAAAAAAAAGTAAAAGAAGAGAAATAAATCGTACCGGTTCCCTCCTGAAAGATTTTGCAGGACTCTCCAGGCCTAGGGTTTTGTATCCGAGCCTACTAGGCTCTTGGATCCATAAAGCCACGTGTCGTTCTCTCCGGATGAGAGGAGCTTCCGTGGTCTTCTTTAATCGTTTCCCTGCGGATATTTTGTTGGGGTTCGGCGCTGACCTGTATTTTGATTCTCTTGCCTACGTGGCTTGTTTTTATCCATTGGGTTCGCGGGCCCACGTGAAGAGCACCAAGGTAAAGCATATGCGAGATGGGTTCAGTTGGGCTCACCCCGCGGGCTGGGATTGTGCAAAGGAATCTCGTGAGAACTGTGTAAACGGCACCAGAGGGGCTGACGCATCAGTACAGAAAAGTGATTTGCATTTTTTGGGGGGCACTTATCACTCTTCGGCACTGATGTGTCCGCACCCTGATGCCATTTTCACAGTTCACACAAGATTTGTTTTCACCTAATTTTTTTCCCGGGCTTCGGGACCGAATAATCTTTTGCCTAATATTTTTTTTTCTTTTATTTATAAAATAAAGAATAAAGAATCGGATTAGGGAGAAGAACTGTATGTATAAGTGTACCAATTGTCTCCGTTTCACTGGAGAGATATCACGCAGATACTCTTCCTCTGTGTTTGACTTGATGCTGATAAAGGGTATTTCAGTAATTAAATGAAAAAAGTAGACTTTATATTACTCTAATACCCTTTCACCGGCATCATCTCACATGCTAGATTAGTACGGGCGCCATCTATCTCCGGTGAAACTGGATATGTTTGGAAGTCTGTGGATAGAGAGCTTGTCATGCGCGCTTGTTTTGCAACTGCCAGTTCGGTTTTTGTGCGTAGGAGCTTCTACTGCCACCGGTCAAATTTCTAAGAACTCATCCCTTTTTTTTTTTTTTTCTTTCTTTTATACCCCTTCCCTTAATTCCTTCCCAACCTAAAATACCCCTTCCCCTCCCCCTCTCCCTCTCAAACCCCCACCCCTTCTTGCTCTTGACACCGGTGACTATAGTGTCCCCTCCGGTGGCAGCAATGCCCCTCTTGTGGGTGATGCCCCATTCCCTCTCTCTCCATCCCTCTCCCGCACCCCGTCTCTCTCTCCCTCTCTCCCATACCCCGTCCTCCTCCTCCTCCTCCTCCTCCTCCCTCCCTCCCTCCCTCCCTCTCTCTCCTTTTTTTTTCAGCGACCTGTTTGGACCCATAGGCTTGAACAGGATCCCTTGGTTCGGATCTACAGACTTGTAGATCCGAACGGAAGGACTTTGTTTGGGCCAGTGGATTTGAATAGGTCGTAGAAAAAAAGAAAAGAGAGAGAGAAAGAGAGAGGGAGAAAAAGAAAGAGGAAGATGGAAAGAGAGAGGAAGAGGAGAGGGAGAGAGATGAAGGGGGTGGGTTGCCACCGTTGCCGGCATCGGAAAAGAAGAAGGGATGGGGTTTAAGAGAGACGGAGGGGAGGTGTATTTTAGGTAGATAAAAGGTATAAAAGGAAATGAAGGGGACTTGGAAATTTGATAGATGTCAACAAAAACTCTTTTTGTGTGTACATAATCCATGTACAAGGACCGAGGGACAAACACATTAGTGCCGAAAAGTGAATTACACTTTTTGGGGGGTGCTTATTACGGCCTGAAATCCTCTACACCGCTCCCCTTGTGAGCCACTCAATAGCCACATAAGGGGGGGGATCAACTCAGTTTTTGAGATGTCACATCACCTCCAAAAAGTGAATTGATTCCCCCCCCCTTGTGTGGCCATTGAGTTGCTCACACAGGGGGTGGCGTAGAAGATATCAGCTCGTGTAATGGCCATGCTCATGACGTGGCCAAAAAGGGTCTTCTAGACTCCAGTTCTATAGTTGATTGCCTCAGATGGTTTTTTAAAGGGGAGTCTTTTGGTGCCTCTGAATGAACTTTTCACCAAAAAAAAAAAGAAAGAGCAAAGCTAAGCCTTATTGCCCGATTATATAAAAAAAGATTTTGACAACATCCTTAACGTGTGGAGAATCATTTATTCAACCAGTAACTAAAGAAAAAAGATTTCACTAAGAAAAACTGGTTCCATGGAGATCAATCCCATGTAGAGACTGCTCTTAGATTGTAATGAGTAATGGAGCTCAGTAATACAAAATTGTTTCAATCCAACTTCAATCAACGACAGGTCTTATCTGAATCTTGTTACTTTATTATTTCCACGAGCAGTGGCTTTTCAATTAGTCTGCGACCTCCTTGACGTACTATAGACTTGGGACATTTATTTCATGATAGAATGTTGGAAGTAAAAGTATAATTGATAGGGCCATTTAATACCCATAGATCCCTTGCCACCTTATTGAAGCACCAATTCTGCAGTTAAGAACCTTAATTTATATCCTTCAATGGACCAACAAATCTCTCATTAAACGCTAAATATAATTAAGTCACATCAAGGGAGGCTCACAATATTAGTCTGATTAAGGCTAGAAAATGAATCTGTTCATATACGTGTGGACTTTTATAGCTTGGGAGGGGGGAGCAGCCACCTGTCACCTTGGATGAAGGTCGTGCTCAAGAAGGGTTGGATGTCTTTATCAGAGAGTATCTTGGCGAACTTCACACGTTTGGCTGTGCTTGACCCTGGTCCCGTGGACTTGTACTCTCCAAAATAAACGGTCCTACATAATCATAATTTACTGTTTAAGTAAGCAATAATAATTAGAATATGTTCTTGACCAAAATAAACAACTTATTACAATTAATTTTAATTTTTTAAAGTAAGAATATATATTTTATTTCATTAGTTCTCCTTATTTGAATAAACCGAAATAATGTTCTGTCCATGATGCACCGTTCACCCCCGGCCCACACAGGTGTGTGGGCCCCATGTGCTTTTGCATGGGGCCCACACCCCGTGAGGGGCAAACAGTGCATGGACAGAACATTATTCCTCTTGAATAAATATATCTTGTAATATGTTGCATATATTGGATATATGAATATGATAATTGAGATCTCCTGACTACAAGAAATTTTGTGGCTTCTGAAGACGTTCAAATATCCAAAAAAAAAAGTGATTTTTACTTTGTGGGGGGAACGTGTACATCTCTTGAAACCACAAAATTACTTGTCACCAAGAGAAAATCCTTATGGGATATATGATTATTGCTTAATTTAAGCCATTGGGATTATCATAATCCGACTGGTTAGTTCCCCATCTAAAGGGTATGTCTGAGTTAAAAACAAAACAAAATATGGCTTCTTTCTTATAGGTTCCACTACCTATCTTGTTGCCATGAAAAGCTAGTTTTCTTGTGATTCTTGACAAAAATTTTCAAGAAAATCATTTTCAAGTCGGGTTGCCAAAAACCAGAACTCCTTAATTTTGAAATTTTTTGTCATATAACTATTTATTTTCTTGTCTCTTACCATATTATTTTCACACAATTCTTGTTTGAAAATCTCCCATTTCTCATGAAAATTGAAACATGTAAAATTTTCTTTTCTTTTTCTTGACAACCAAACAATCATTCGAAAATGATATATTTTCTTTTCTTATGTAATTTTCTTTTCTGTTCTTTCCTAACGTTTTCTATTCAATTAAAGGCAACCCAGGCAAGGCATTAGTGATTGAGTTTTAGAGGCTTGGGCGCCCCAAAATAATATAAGCCCGTATCATAATTAAAAGAATTAGTTGGATCGATTTTCAGCTAAACCCAGACTAACTTTGGCCCAATAAGAACCGTATATATAGAAAGTGGACGTACTTATCATTCTGTGGGTTTCCTTTATCGGACCATCCTTCAGCATTAACCTGGCTACCCATATTGGTGTAGGCGTACACGACCATGGATCTCGCCTTCCATGCCCGCCCCAAAAGGGTGTGCCCGGTACCTGTTATCTTGCAATGCACAAATATGTAGCCACTGTTGTCAGATGGCAACTCCCTTGCCTGTGCCGCTATTACGTTAAAATCTGTTGCCACTGTATGTAAATCCGTGCTCTGCAATCACACCAAATCGTACTTCTCTCATGTTAGAATTTAGAACCCACTTCAAATTACAGTACAAAT
>JAOXJP010226293.1:0-11516 GCA_025762735.1 Platanus orientalis | reverse complement strand
TCACTGGTTTTGCACCTTGCATGTTGAACCTGTTAAGAACCCTTTTTACATACTCTGCTTGTGAGAGTACCAAAGTTTCAGATGTTATATTTTATGTTAATCCTCATTCCAAGGATTTGTTTTGCAGCACCTAGATCTTTCATTGCAAACTGCTTGGATATCTCCTTCTTTACGTCATTGATCTCCTGCATGTTTGACCCTGTAATAAGTATATCATCCACATATAGGAGTAAGATAAGATAGTTGTCATCAAACCTTTTAACATAGCAGCAATGGTCTGTTTGGCATCTCATGAAAGCCATCAAACTTATTATACCACTGTTTCGGAGCCTATTTCAAACTATACAGGCTTTTCTTCAGTTTGTATATCAATCCCTCCTTATCTGGTACTATGAATCCATGTGGTTGTATCATATAGATGTCATCTTCCAAATCGCCATAGATAAATACAATTTTCACATCTAGTTGCTCAAGGTACAAATCTTTTCCAGCTACAATTCCTAATACCACTCTGATTGTTGTCAACTTCACAACTGGAGAGAAGATTTCTGTGTAGTCAACACCTTCTTTCTATTGAAATCCTTTCACAACCAATCTTGTTTTGTAGTGTTTGCTACCATCATGCTCTTCTTTGATCTTGTACACCCATTTATTATGTAGAGTCTTCTTGCGTTTTGGTAACTCAGTTAACTCTCATGTCTAGTTTGACATGAGTGAGTCCATCTCTTCCTGCATAACTGACTTCCACTTGATCAAGTTATCAACCTCTAATGCATCTACATAGCATTCTGGTTCACCACCATCAGTCAATAATAAATAATGTAAAGATGGAGAATACCGTTTTATCGATTTGGGGATTCTTGAGAACCGTCTCACCTCAGTAATAGGAGTATTTGGTTCAACCTATGGAGTTATGTTTTCGGGATTATTCTAAACTCTCCTAAAAAATCTCTTCCAGTGCAACATACTTGTTCTTTTCAGCATGAATACATGCATTATCAGATTTTACAGGTAACTTGTCTTTATACTTAACTTTTTCATTAAATTTGACATCTTTACTTCTGATTATTTTTCGATTTTGATTATCCCAAAATCGATAACCAAACTAATCAGTGTTATACCCAATAAAAGTACATTTTCTAGATTTTGGATCAAGCTTACTCCTAACATCAGAAACTATATGCACATATGAAACATAACCAAATACTTTCAAATGCGAAAAACTTACCTTCTTTCCACTCTAAACCTCCTCTAGTAGATTTCCATCCAAAAGAATAGAAGGTTCATGGTTAAGTATGTTGCAGTATTAATTGCAACAGTCCAAAACATCTTTGGTAGTCTAGAATGTATTCTTATGCTTCTAACACGTTCATTAAGAGTTATGTTTATGCGTTCTGTCACCCCGTTGTGCTGTGGTGTTTTGCAAATAGTTTTCTTCATTCTTATCCCATTAATGGCACATAATTCTTTGAACTCCTTGTCTTTATACTCTCCTCCATTATCAAATCTCAAACACTTTATCTTCAAACATGTTTCAGTTTCTATCATGGTTTTTCACTTCTTAAAAGTGTTACAAACATCAGATTTATTTTTCAAAAAATAAACTCATACCTTTCCTATCGAATCATCGATGAAAGTAACATAATATGATGAACCTCTAAGAGATGAAACAGGATAAGGTCCCTATACATCTGTATGAACCAATTCTAATTTTTCTGTCTTGGGTGTTCTGCCAGCCTTTTAAAAACTGACCCTCTTATGTTTTCCAAAGATATAATCCTCATACGAACCAATGTCCACTGATTTTATACCTGACAGTTTTTCTTTAGACAGAAGTGTCTTAATCCCTTTTTCACTCATATGGCCAAGCCTATGATGTTACATATTTGAATATTCTTCTACATTAGCAATTGCAATAGAATTTTTGGTGTTTGTCGTTATGTAGGGAGTACCCGTCTTCTTTCCACGAGTTACAACCATGGCTCCTTTGGTGACTTTCCAGTAACTACCCATGAAAGTTACTGCATACCCTTCATCATCAAGTTATCCCATGAATACTAGGTTTCTCTTCAAGTCAGGAACATGTCTAACGTTTTGTAACTTCCGTATAGCCCCATTAGATAATTTAATCCGAACATCTCCTTTACGCATAATGTTCAAAGGTTCATCATTAGCTAGATAAACCATTCCAAATTCACAATTAACATAGTTTTCCATGATTTCTCTATGTGGGGTACAATGAAAGGATGCCCCTAAATTCAAGACCCATTAATCAATGGGACTGTCAACACTCAAAATCAGAGCATCAAGGACCTCCTCTATTGTGACGTTCACTAAATCTTGTTCATCCTTGTTTTTCCTCCTTGGTGCTTGACAATCTTTTTTCAGATGACCCTTCTTTCCACAATTCCAGCAACTGTAAAGAGGTTTTCCAGATCTCGACTTGCTTCTTCTCTTGGAATTCGATCTATCACGGTCTGTACTTCTTTCAGATGTTCTTCCCCTATTCTTTGTACTCAAAACAGATCTTGATGTTTCCCCTGATTCCTTCCTGCGAATTTCTTCACTTAGAATCAAGTTCCGAACATCATTGTATTTGAGTTTCGAGTTTTCAGAAGAACTACACACTGCAGTTACAGTACCATTCCAACTTTCTGGCAAGGAGGATTAAAGAATTAAAGCTCTGACCTCATCTTCGAATTCAATCCTTACAGAATTCAATTGGGATGTAACTAGATTGAACTCGTTTAGATGATCAATCCCAACCGTGCCTTGTGACATCTTTAGATTCAATAATCGTCACATCAAATACACCTTATTAACAATAGAGGGTTTTTCATACATATTCGAAAGAGCTGCCATCAGACCTGATGTGGTTGTTTCCTTCGCTATGTTGAAGGCAACATTACGAGCTAACGTCAATCGAATAACCCCTAGCACCTGTCTGTTAAAAAGAGTTTATTCATCTTTTTCCATGCTATCTGGTTTCTTTCCTGAAAGCGGTTTGTACAAGTTCTTCTTATACAAATAATCTTCAATATGTATCTTCCAAAACCCAAAGTCCGAACCATTAAACTTACTGACCTTGACCTTCTCTTCAGCTGTAGGTATAGCTCCCACTCGAACCTGAATGCTCTGATACCAGTTGTTAGGGATTTACCCTAATCCCAAGATCGTAAGAAAGCAAAATAAAGATCAAGAACAAAGAACAAAACACAGAAAAACACCAAATTTACGTGGTTCACCCAACTTAGGTTACATTTACGGAATCGCTGTGATTTTTCACTATGATCGAAAAACAGAAAGTACAAGACGATCCCATTGTTGCGGCCGCCCTCAACATTATATATAATTAGGGATACACCATATAAGTATAAAATTATCATAATACCCTTGCTAAAAAATTATGGCCCAGGGCTACCGCCCCCGAACCCCCACCTTACAAGCGAGGAGTAGTGCACCCCCTTACAACCCCACACCAACTTACCGCGAAGTTGAATCCACGAGTCAAGGAAAAATATACAGTACTATCAGGCACCACACTTCCCATGAGTTCATGCAGCCATCCTAATCAGCAGTCGTACGGATCATGATTCTAATGAAGAAGAGCTGTGAGTAAGGGTGACCGAACCAGGGAAGCGATTCATTGACTACGAATACGCTGTTAATGTTTTAAGATTGACAGCGTGGAGTCAAAGTTCGAAGATATGACCCAAATGCAGTTATGTCAAAGTGTGCTTGAAGATGAGTTTAAAGCTTTAAAAGATGATATCAACACACAATTTAATGAAATAAAGAGTTATCTAAATGATCTTTACGAATGCCTCCAAAAAGTACGTCGGGAAGACCTCTTGTGGCTTGTTCCATCATGTCAAATTCAAGAGTCCATCCAGATACTCATTAGGATGTGGAACGCAATAAGAATAAGAATGTTGGGAGAAAATAAAAAACCATACGTCAACCCAATATCATAGAGGGGGGTGTCGCAGAGGATATCAGACATATCGCCAAATGGTGCTGAGAATCGACCGATGCTTGTTGCGGTGATCTACAAAGAATATATACGCTTTGCCAATGGGTCAATGCTGCAATCAATACCAAACCTTATCCAAACAAAAGTAGTAGTGCCTTTTGGTATTGTGTTATTGTAACACACTTACAATGTCGTCACTTTTCTCCTAACGTTGACTGCTTGTTGAAATAGATTTTCCAACTTTCTTTTCTCATCTCCACCTTCTTTTTTCCCTTTGAGCCTTACCCTGTTCGGCCCGACATCCTTTGCAACACCGGCCTCTGCAACGCACGAGGGCCAAGGCAGAGGGGGGAATCAATTCACATTTGGAGTTCTCACTTCACCCCCAAAAAGTGAATTGATTCCCCCCGTCTCGGCTCCCAAGCGTCGCAGAGGGAGGGGGGGCGGTGCAGAGGATATCGTCCTATAGGAACAATGCGCTTAGAGACTACAGTTGGTGGATCCACCTTAAGGCGTTAAGCCACAATAAATATAAATGGATACACAGATTGATACGAAAACAATAATGTCTAAGGGAACTTTAAAAAATCAAGATCTATGGTGTTCCTATGAAGATTCTCAAGTAAAAGAAACCACAATACCACATAAAAACAAGCTATTGTTTCGCATGCTATAGAATATTCTTACCACAGTGTTTATAATAGTTCTTTCTTGCCAGCTTTTAGGTGTGTCAATTGTTTGGCATGCATTCGGATCGTTGATTGCTATTGTGATCTCTTAATGGTAAAAGAGAGAGTATTAACAAAATACTACGTACTAACAATTGTTATAGTGAGGATTCCACATGTGTAACTTTTGTCTTTCATATGCATCGTATATCCAACCGTAAATCTTAACATTGTAGATGTGCCAAAATTTTGCAATAACTGTACACCAAGAAAGACCAAGTCGAAAACATTAATTTGAAAGTTTCGTTCTTGAATGCGAGCCATCTAGAATGCAACATTAGGACATGCAGAAAAGTAATAAATTACCCTTTTATTGTTAATTATTTGCACCTTTATAATACAACTAACCATTTTGACAACTTTGTAGTTATACGTACACCTTTATCAGGTAATTTCCATTGGTGGCTCATTTTCCTAAATTTAGAAAATAAAAAGGTTTATGTCCCTGACTCCCTAACCTTGCCAAACGATTTACGGAGTTTTTGAGCCAATGTAACAAAAAATGCAATATGTTATCATGTATAATGCCTTCAACAAAACATTTCATGGTGGATATTCAGATCCGTTGATGTTGAGAGTTGATATGTTTATTTCATGAATCGTATAGGTAGAAAAAGGAGGCCTGTATAAACTTGTATCAATCACATTTGGTCGTAATTTGGGAATCTCATGGGACATTATCCAAGTGGAAGGACCACAACAATATAATTGGTGAGTCCATAGATGTGAAATCAATAGATATACTTAACCATTTTATAGGTTTCCTAACCCACTTGTTTTGAATTGTTGTAAAAGTCATGATTGTGGGGCATTTGTCTTCAAGAATGTGACTGCTTGGGATAACGAGTGCATGGTAGAATTTGGCTAGGCAAGTTACATGCGTAGCCCCTGAATGCTTATAATTACAGTTTGATATACCTAATGTACAAGTTATCACTTTATGTCTAACATTGCTACATGTGTAACTAATAGAAAAACATGAATGCTTTACGAGTACAGGTCATGTGTGACCTACTTCTCAGTAAATATAACGTACAATGTCAACAAATACCTTTCATACAACAACACTTGTAAGTGATACGTAACAAAAAGAAGGATCTTCCAATAACAATATCATCTTTGGATATCAATTCGTGTTATTAACACAGTTATAGGTTTTTTTTTCAATCCAGTAGCCTCTGATGGCAGGTCCGAGGAGTGCACAACCTAAAACGAAGGATGATTGCAGTTTTGTCGCTATTGCAACTTCAAATATGAAAAAGACTTCATGTTGCACCTGAAGTTCACCTCCATCATTGAATAATACTAAAAAAGATAGCAACCTATACCATTGGATGGACCGAGTAAGGAAAGCATATATCATGGTTCCTTGAGGCATTTTGAGGTTCAATTGTGTCATCGCAACCCATACCAATCCTATTTTGTATAAACGAAATGAATAAACAGAATTAAATAGTACATGTCATGTGAATTAAGTTATTGGGGAAAGTTTCTCCAAGATTGCTTCAATGTATTTTCGATCGGAAAAGATTAGGTACGAAATTCTGCTTTTCCTGATGTATTAGAATGGCATCAGGGGTGGACACTTCAACATTGAAAAGTGATAAACACCCCCCAAAAAGTGAAAGTCACTTTTCGGCACTGATGTGTTAGCCCCCTGATGTCATTCTAATACATCAAGAAAAGCAGATTTCCGTACCTAATCCCAACCCATTTTCAATGGGTCAAATCCCACAATTGTGTGTGTGTATATTATGACCACTAGGAGACTCCTAAGAATTGATTCACAATCATGTAAATAATTCTTTTTGGGTACAAATTAACAACCTGAGCTATTATTGTGATGACCATTATGTATTTCAAGTGTACAAGGTCTATCAAAGTCATTAATCCTAGAAGACTATTTAACCACTCCAAAAAGTTGCAAATTTTCAAGAGAGCAAATTACACTTTTTTTTATGAGTCCCAATTTAACAATCAGAAAGTAAAAACCTACACATTTACCTTGGTTTTAATCCTGCAACATAAAGTTATACATTATGGAGACTAAACTTACATATTTCCATGAGAGAAAGTTACGGTTTTTTTTTTTAAAAATTTGCAATTTTTTTTATAAAAATTCACGAGTTTATTTTACCACTTATGTTGATAAACATTACATAATTTATTCAACCAAAATATACTCTCATTCTTATGAAACTTACATCCTCCTACCTCTAAAGGTTACATACTTTAAACAGAGAAACTTACAGATTTTCTACGAGTCACGGTTAACTATAAATTACTTGTTTTCATTAGAGTTATATATTATTACTACCAAACTATTCTCATGTAAAAAGTTAGTCAATCTACCAGTATGACCAAGTGAATTTGATGATATAAAATACAATTTTGTTCGACCTAAGATACTCACCGATTCTTATAAAAGTTACCTCTTCGAATCAAGACATGCTATATAGTTTCGAATACAAATTTACACATTGTGTACAAGTCAATTACGCATCATGTAGGTAAAGGTTACACAATTGGATAATAAAAGTGACCCATATTTTGTAGACGCCTAAATTTTGTATAAATTGCAAATAAGGACCTGAACCCTTACAACTGTATACACAAGGCTAAAAATCATGTATGGCTCTTACACTCATAAATTAAGTCCAATTGAAGGGACAAATTCATTGGGCCAGGTCCGAGTTTCAAACAATAATCCATAAGACCACCAAACCCACACATGTCTCAGCTCATTAGGTGACCCAAAAACCCAGCTACTATGGGACTCACATGAGAAAGATTTGAATAAAATCAAATCTAGATTCTCTTGGGTAAAAAAGGAAAGTTATGTCTCTCATGGAAAACAAATAATTTCATAAATCACACTTTTCTCTAACCAAAAAATATGCAATCACTCTTTTAGACTAAAAGGGGTAAGAGTATCCAATCAACACCCAATCAAAAGTTTTAGCAAGATTCTAACCCTAAATCTATAAATACCCTCATCTTACATAAAGAGATGACATTTTGCTTAAAGACTTGAAGGAAGAAGCTCTAGAGAGAAGAAGACTCTCAAAGCATCTACAGAGCTCTCCAAAGGCTTGAAGACTCAAGGCATATTTTTCAGTCTCTCCATCAACAACAGTTCGTTGCTAAAGAAAATAAGATTTCTTGTATCTTAGAAATACGCCACAAATCCGGTCTTGAGAGCGAGATTCACAGTGTTTCTCTCCTTTTCGGATAACGCACGAAGCCCCTAGAAGAATCCGATTCATCTGTGATCAAATACACCAACACCTGAATCCAAAAAACACGCCATCAGACCCTTGGATTCCGTCGACAAATAATCAAAGGTTTTACTCTTTTGGTAAAAGAGTGTAAAAATCAAAGAGTTGTATTCCATTCTTTATTATAAATATTCATTTATTGAATTTGTTACATTTATTTCCTATTGCATATTTACACATGAAATTTGTGTCTACAAAAACATTAGGACATCCTATATAAATCAAATGATGAGCATTATAAAAAAAATCTAAAATAAAAATCATTTAGAAGAATATATTAGAATTCTTGTAGTAGTAGTAGCTATATATTATATGATTTAGGAAGAATATAAGAAAAACTTATGGCATCTCTAGTAGTCTATATTCCTTTAAAACTTTTTTGGAGTGGTATATACAACAAAAATTAGAGATTGTAAATTATTGTTAGTTTTGGGGAGGTGAGAAACACAAAAATGATGGAATAATCAAAATTATTTTCCAAACTTAGTCAAAAATCACAACCCAGTTGCGACTAATCAAATACTCACAAAACACTTAGGTAGTTGCGATCTGCACTTTAGTGGCGAAGCTCTATCTGTTGCGATGAGCCTATTAGTCATGATCAGCTTCCAGTCACAATAGGCATGCTTAGTCGCAATTCAATATGCAGGTTGCGATTTTTAGTTTACTCTATCTTCTTCAATTTTGAAGTTAAGTTAACCAATTTGTCCGAGCATAGAAAGTGACATTATCATGTTTCTTGAAGATAGTCGATGTCTCCTAGTAAAATGCAAGGGATAGCAGCCAAGCTAACACCGGGATACAATTTAACTCAGGTAGATCCCTTGTCTCCCTACAGATTTTTCTCTCTAACAAGGGCGAATGACAACTTGTTGTTGTTCTTAAACCCCAAAAGTCCAGGGTATAATTTTGTAAAACATTGGTTAGTATCACAACACCGTAAAACTATTTTCTCAAATATAGATCATTCAAGAGATCAAGGTCATTTTCCTTAAAGAAAATACTGAATGTCAAGATGATTTTGCTCAATTGAATCAAGTGATCTCCCTCAATGAAGAGTGTGAATCCAAAATAGCCTTGGTTTTAGGAACTCACTATTTTACTCTTCTTAAGGAAGAGAGCCTGGTTCAATAACCTTATACACAAAGAGAATAAAGAAAGAAAGAGATTGAGAAGATGATGATCACAACGATTCCTCCTTTTTCATTAGAGAAAACTTTTTAGAATACATGCAACAACCTCTTTCTTCTTTCTCTCTTTTTTTTTTCTAGGTAGAGAAAACCCTAACGTAGCACCAAAATATCACAACACAAAGATTCACTTTGATTTAAATGTTCATGTGGTATTTATAGAGGGAGAGGGATAGACGTGTGAAACCCTAATCCACTCCCATATGTCTTAAGAGATAAGAAAGGTGGGTTGGGTTGTCGCCAATTTTTCCTTGATGCTAGGCATTCGGTTTCTCTATTTCCTAATTTGGAAATAGAGCAATCACGTCTTCTATTTTGAAATATCTCAACAATTAAGTCTTAAAGAACTAGTTCCCACTATTTTCTCTAATATGTTAGATGTTATTGAGTACTGGAGTATAAATTATGGGAACACTGATTACATAATAATCCTAGTGTCATGCTGCTAAAAATTCAAGTTAGGTTACCTAAAATAGTGCTGATCCCAAACCAAACTATACCCGTAACATCTCCGTGTTTGAGAGGAAAGGAGGATGTTGTAGTAAACTTTCAACCCTTTTTTTTTTCTTGGTAAAAAACTAAAGCTCATTTTCATATATTAGAAATAGTTACAATATGCTTTTTGGACATAATGATTGATTTCAACAAGGCTTGGGATTTATTATTTGATATTATAATTATTAATAACAACATAGTAACAATTAATGACAACAGTAGGTTATCTCATTTACAACACCTTCTAGACTACATGCAATACCCATTATGACATATTGTCCAGTAATTCTAGGACCATAATAAGTTCTAATGCTTTTTGTTTCTTTGTATTCTTTATTTCAAGTCAGAAACAGCATTTCATCTTTAATATAACATATTGAAAAATAGTAAATAATTTTAAATTTGATACAACAAGCCATCGTTATGATAGTTATGATTGTCAAGCTCAGTTTATGTTAAAGCTTCAGCATGGAAGTTTCACTTAAATGGGCTAACAAAAGCAACTCGGTAGAGAGTTAACCCAAGTATGGACTAGTAGTAATAACTAAGACTTGGTCCATGGTTGGGTCAACTCGGACTGTGATTGAAGACAGACCAATTTATCTACAACCATGTGTACTAGAATGTGGGATAAGTTTTCCCTAGGTATAATGTATTTTCTTGAAGTACTTCATATGGTTTGAGTCTCATTTTGACACTAACTGGTACAAGTGAAGGTTTGTTTGAGATGGGTACACGAGCAAGGGGTGAGTCTACTAGTGAAGAGCTTCAACAAGGAGAGACTCCAAGAGAACAGTGAGATCTTTGATTGGACGTTGAGACAAGAGGAATTGCAGGAAATCAATCGTATTTCACAGCATAGAGGACTCTCAGGGGTGGAATTTATCTCAGAGGAAGGCCCTTACAAGGCTCTCGATGAGCTTTGGGACGAGGAAATTGCTTAATAAATAAATGAGTAATCATGGCATTGTATAACTAATGCACTATTTTTCATCTAATGTTTCCTGTTCAATAAATTTTCATAAAAAACATTTGTTATTTTATATTTTCAAATCTTAAATAATTGTGATGGCCATTTAAATTGTTTTTTTCTTTTTTTCTTTTTTTATTTTGGTTTCTTCTGTAAATATAATTACTGAAGTTTGGTCTGTTACATATTTGATTTGAAAGAATATAATAAAACATATAGCATTACAATAGAATTGTAGTTAGTAATTGTTATTCAAAGGGCATTATGACAAACAAATAATATGATGAAATGTAGTCATGAGATATTGTAACATTTTTTCTAAACTGATTTATTTGAAGGTGTTAAACCATGAATTGGGCATTGAATACTTAAAAAGATACATAAATAAATTGTTAAAGTTTGAGTCAAACTGCATGCATGTGGGCATCCAAACTTGCATAAAACTCTTCCAATTATCTAAGGGGTTGTAAATAGGGGTGGGCATGGGCCAGGCCATGGTAGGCCCTGGCCCGGCCCTCAAATTATAGACCGGGCTTGGGCCTGTAGGGGTGGGCTCAAGCCGGGGTTTGGGCCTGGCCCTCATTAATTGATGGGGTCAGCCCATGAGTTAAAAAAAATGTTGAGATGTAGGTTTGAACTCTAGACCCATCCAAGGTTCAAAATTTCGATTTTGATGCATTATTCGTCATGAGGATTAATGGAAATTTCACTAGAATGCTTTGAAATATCATAAAAATAATAAAATTTTGATGTGAACTGTTATGAAAATTTCAATCTATGTTAAGCATGATAACACACTTTGTAATAAAATAACTATATAAAGCATTTAAGTCATGTACAAATAAAGTAAAATAATATACAAATGGTTACTAGTCATTTTTT
>JAOXJP010226292.1:0-11516 GCA_025762735.1 Platanus orientalis | reverse complement strand
TAGCACATATCTAACTTATGCATACATACTCCAAAAAAATTTAATTATATAAATATATGTTTTATCATTTTTAAAAAGAAATCATTTTAATTATTTTATAAATAAAAATTAAACAATATTGTTATTAGAAAGGTTTTAAAGTGGTGTTATTATTTTTTGGTCTAGAATCAATAGACTGAAAATCATAGCAAACAATAGATTTCAGATTGGTGTAGCTCATGCATAATAATTATTGTCCTAAGTATTGATATCAATGAAACTTTGCCAAAATTTCGTCAATGTTTTACTAATATTGACATATTTTCAAAGAAATTTTGGAATTTTTGTATTCCCCTTGTATTTCATTTCGCTACCCCTGGAAGTAGGAAAATTCCGATAAAATTTTGAGAAATTTCGCTGAAATTATGAACCATGGACCTATCATGTAATAGCTAATGCTTTAACTAATTGAACTACAAAAATTTTACTAGTTTTAAAAAAGCATAGAAAACTATATATTTATGTAAAAGTTCAGGCTAAGGTAAGCCCAAGCCCGGCCCTAAATAAAACTTTGGGCCTCCGGCCGGGTTTTTTTGGGGCCAATTTTCGGATTGGGCTCGGGCCGGCCTGGCCCATGCCCACCCCTTCTTGGGAGGTTTTCTAGACAACTCAACGTAGGTTTTGGGTTGGTCTTTATGAACATGCCATTTTTACCTTTTTCACAAACCTTTTTGATCTCTAGCGGCAGTGTGAATTTGTTTTGTGAGCGTGAAGCTTTTGCCATCTTTGGTTGTCTTTGTCATTCCAGTCAAAGTCGTGTGTGTTTCCTTGCGTGATGCTTACATAACACTCACATGCACACATTACACATATTCATATTTTGACATGGACTTGATAATACTTCAACACAAATGAATGATGGGAGATGAGAAACATGATGTAAGAGAAGAAAGAAACCATAAAATCAAGTTTAGAAGAAAAAAAAAAGTGATAAGGAAGGGAAACGTAAGGGAGAAAAGAGGAGGAGAAAAGGGAGAGAAGATAGAAAGAATGGAGGAGAAAACTCACCTTATGTGTGAGGGATCTTGGGGAGAAGAGACTAGTCGTAGGCTCCAAGTTCTTCAAATTTTCATTGATCGAAAACTGAATTACATAAATGGCTGTTGACCCTTTATAAATACCCTAATTAATAAAATAAAAATATTGACTATAATACTCCTAACTAAATGGTATATGGCCAACACTAAAAACCCCTATAAAACTAAAAAAAAATTTAAAACACTTTTAAAACTTCTCTAAACTGCTACTAACTCCCACCCCATGGCTCATAAGGCCTTTATTACATAAAATTCTCCATAAAATCCACCCAAAACATAAAAAAAACCAACTCTAATTAAGTAGGCAGCAAGCTTTACTTTTGAAATTCTCTTGGACCTTGGCTTTGACTTCCAAATAGGATATGTCTTATCCATCTACTGTATTGGTTTGTCTGCCATCACTAGTTAGGTGGGGATATTGCATTTGTTTAAATTATTTAATTTGAATTAGGTGTTAAATTATAAGCGATGATTAATGGTCAAGTTAAACCTCTGGATCAAGGTTTTCTTAGTGATTTTACTAGAGTAGATGCATATTTGACATGGATATGTTCTTATTTGTTATAAAATAGAAAAAGAGTAGGGGTTGAAATAATCTCCTTACAAAAGAAACAGGAAACGGAGCAATCAACTTCAACACAAGTTAATTATATCCCAGTTTACTAGGAAGTCATGGTAAGTCTCACCTTCAATGTTTTTTAAAATGAACAACTGGTAGAACAGAAGGTTAGGAACCTAAAGACTACCGTATCAGATGACTTGAACTCATCCTCAATGATTCTGAGTGTTATCTTTCCATAAGCACCAGCCGATGGTAGAAGGGAGCATCCCATTCCCTTGATAAGGTTGATGAGCTTTTCAGCCAATTAATATTTAGACACTTAAATGACTATGTTGATATAAGTAAATTGCAATAACAATGCATGCTTCTATGGAAATAAACTTATCCATAGTACCTTTTTTTTTTTTTAAAGATGACAAATTATCCACAGTACAGATAATAGATACCTAGGTCAAATAAATCCAATTGGATGATTGCAACCATGTGGTGGTATCCTTGAATGGCTCATTCCCATCTATCAGAAAGAGAAAAAAAAAGAATGGTTCACACCCCGGGCTCCCCAACACAAGACACATGCACACACATCCCCCAAATTGGGATGATCATAGCCATCCTTACATCCATTGAGCAGTCGATCTTAACCCCTTGCATGCGTGCCACCGGGACTGCTATGCTGTTAGTAGACCATCCTCATACGCGTAGGTGCCTTAACTTCCTCTTCTGTCTCATGGCTATAATGGATTGCTAGTCACCAACTATGAATATTCATATGCATAGGGTATGCATTTCTACATAATTCTCTTGTGAGTAATGGTATTACAAAGATGCATAACTTAACACATCTAGCCATCCATCAGGTCCTACTCGAGTTGGCTAGGAACAGGAATAAAATTCCATTGCCAAAGTCAATCACAGGACCTGGAATCCCACTCCCGCCGGATCAGGACACATTGATCAGCCCAAACTACCAACTTGCAATCCCCAAGAAGCAAACTGCTCAGGCAGTAGAAGAAACAGAGGAAGAGGAAGCAGGGGTTAATCCAAAGCCCCCCCAAGAGCAGAAGACAGACTTGCCGCAGCAAACTCCTCAAAGGGTATCCTTTCCACTTGCAGCAAAACGTCCAAAGTAAGGACTTTTAATTAGATATGCTTGTACAAAGGGTAGTGTAATGGGCAGGGAAAGAATCCTACTAAATTCATGAAAAACTTTAGCTGATTTTTTTTTTTTTTTTCCTGTTATGCATTTGTTGTGTACTAAACTTGACAAAACCTTATCTGAACTGTCTAGTCGGCATCAACTACACTATCTTAATGTCTTTTTTTGTGTTATAAGGTTGGGTTTGGCATTGTTTTTATTCACTGGAATGAAAAACAAAACAAAGAGAATGGAAAGGCATTCCCACTATACAAGCTGCCCACAAAACGAATCCCAATCCCGTAATCACAACCCTTACACTTCGTGGCCCAAAACAATAAATTATTCTTCGCATTTCTATGCACTAGATAAGAAGGTTCAGCTGTATTTTCGAAGTCTCTGTTGTTCTTTTCTCTCCACATTGAGAACACACCGCTGCCAGAATCAGATATCGTTCTTTTATTTCCTCTACTTTAGTTGTTTAGCGTGAGAGCAAACTCTAGCTATTGAGCATGAAGTGAGTTTCTCTTTGTCACGAGCCTTAGTATCCAATTTTTTCTTTCTCTAGCATGGTTCTTCTACTTCAATCTCTCCATTTTGTTTGAATTTTCCCTTTGTGGTGATTGTGGGTTATGGTCCTTCATGGTAGAGAAAGCCCCTTAATTTTTTCTCATCTATGAAGCTAATGCTGCCATGAGTTTAATTAAACTTTTGGGAGCATGTGGTGGCTGTAGGTTGTGGTCGTTCATCTTTTAATTCTTATTGTTATTATTTTTTCAATCTATGGAGCTAAATGCTGAAGGCCAACGTTAACTAGTGAGGTGATCAGCGACGTGTAGGGGATACTCCGGCTAAGCCATATGAGAATTGATGGAAAATTTGCATGTAGTATCAGGTTGTGTAAAAGGGTTAGTTGTTTTGCATTCTGTGATTAAACACCCTCTATCACAGCGCTGGTAGATGTTGGCGTGATATCTCTCCATTCACAGTCAAGATGATTCAAAACCCCTCCAGGGGAAATGGTTAATCTGCGTTTTATTACCAGGTAACAATCAATGTCGCTCAAGATCCTCTCCTGATTGTTAAACTTTTGCTAAAGTACTGCCTATTTCAACTGCGAAAAAATCAACAAAAGTGAAAAAGTGGAGTTGAGCTTTATTGATTTTTAGCAGGAGTTCAACAATCAGGAGAGGATCTTGAGCGTCTGATGTATATCCATTACAATGACAACCAATGCAATTATGTTCAGGAATGGTCAAAAGCGAGAAACAAACAAGAATTTTGGTGGGACGGAATAATAATGGCACAAGTATTTACTTCCCCATTCCTTGAGGCCATGTCTGATACCATTCTGACCCCTGGTTTTCCTAGGAATTGTGTACAGCTTTCCTAGGAAAACCAGGTGTCTGTTACATTTGGAAAACAGCCTTCAAAACCACCTTGAGCTGTGAGCCATTCCGATCAGAAAACTTTGCTTCTTTATTTACCCTCTTCTCTCATTCCGACCAATTTGATAGGATTTTGTTGGCATTCCGAGTGAAAAACTGCAACAGTTATCTACAACAGTCAATACTAACTAAGATTTTGCACCATTAACGACGACCTATAGCTTTCTCGCGACGGGTAAATTCAAGCTAACCCTGTTTTTTGATCGCCTTTTTTTTTTTTTTTTTTGTTCAATTGATTTCTACGTCTTCAAAGTAAATTGTAATTAGTTTGGAAGTTATAACAATCGATCTACCGTGTTACAAGTTTTTTTTTTTTTTTTGGGGAAAAAATAATCAATAGATGGAGCATTGGTCTGATTTTCCTCAATTTGTTTATAAAAATTGGTGCTTTTTGCAAATTAGGGATAGGTTTAAGGTAGAAACGACCATGCCCACCACTGGAACTTTCTATTCTTCTCTTTTCTACTTTACAGTCAAGTAACATCTTGCAAGAAAGGTTGCTATGTCCTCCTTCAACAGTATATAAGGATTCAGCGTTCACTGTTACAGCCTTTGTGGGGTTTTGTCAATGAGATGACTTTTAGTAATTTTTCCAAACAAATAGGCAGGTCTACAGAGTGATCTTCCAGTCTGATCACTAAGTAGTAGAAGCAAGTTACTTGAGAAACAGCCTGTTCCAGAGATGACAAAGCTTTATCATCATATCAGTATCCTCTATATTACTCTTGATACATTGGCAAGTAAACGAGACCTCAGCTCATCATAACAGGAATAAAGGAGTATGAACCATATAGGGCATGGTCAAATATTTGATGATTACAGTTAGTATATCTACTAGGATGAACAAGACCTAGCCTCATTTGTACTTAATTCTGATTAGTTGTTGCTTCCTCATCCCGGAACCATAATGCTGTTCTGTACACAATCATTTCTATATACAAGAAAATAATTCACTCAGAATAATATAATATGTATGGAGGGATGGATAGATGACGGTAGGGGTCAACTTCTCCAGCCAGCACTACCAGTAACCCCCATGCTTGCGACAGTCAGGCCGCGGTCATACATGCGCTGGATCTCCTCTCTGTACTCAGTCAATGATTTATCAGGTATGGCTGGAGTCAGCTCCACAAGATCCCCCATCTTCAGCTTGTGAGTAGGATCACTCACAGGCTCATGATTCAGTCTTGGCCTCAAATCTTCCTTAACAGGGAACGGAGACCATCTTGAGCTTCCACGCCCAACTCTTTCCAACAGATCCATCACCGTTGAGTTCGCCCGAAATTCCTCAACAGACATCTGCAACACCCACACACATTCCTTTCCTTATTACAAACATTATTGGTGAAATGACTCGAAACCAAAATCCCAGATGAATTTGAAACAGCATATATGTTTTAGGCTGTTAAAACCGAGTTCAAATCATATCCTGTATGACTGGAGAAACACCATGCCAAATCCAGCACATGAGAAGAAACTGACGAGGGTACTTTGGTAGACATACAGGTACTAGTCTAATTCTGTATTTACCAACTCCCTCGTTTACCTTGTCTATTTACCAACACACCCTTTTGTCAGCATTGTGTCACACATAAATTGGTACTTGGCCTGATCTCTCCAGTAAGACTGGTGACTGGAGATAATTCATCCCTGTTAATGTGAATAATGTGGCGATGTAATGCTGCACCCCTCTATCAATGTCCTCAATGATAGTGATAGAAGTGGCACAGAATCTACTTCCTCATTGGATAAAATAATAGGGCCTAGCGTGAGTAAACCAGCCACAGAAATCATGATAATAACCAAACAAGTTATAAGCAAATTTTTAGCTGAACCCAGAAAATAAGAGGAAGGATGAAAGCTGGAAAGATAAACAGACATTCACCTTCTCGTTCTCCATCATGATGACAAAAATGGGCCCATCTTGGCCACAGTGAGGTGTGTAAGAATACGGGCAATCATCAGAATGTGAAGGAAATGGGCAGGGGGGTCGGATGGAATCAGCACTGCCTAGGGATGAGGTCCGGTCTTTGATCATTGTCTCGCACTGCCAGGTGACTACCCACCTGGCCCATTCCACCATATGAAGCACAAATGAGGAGTGCTTACAGTCCCCTTCCTTGTATCGCCAATGAGCGGCAAATCCAAATTCTGCCTGTAAATGCATCTCCTTTGTTCGAATCTGGACTTCCAGTGGGACCATATCTTCTCCCATTACCACTGTGTGAAGAGATTGGTACCTGCAGATGGAATTCGAGGTCAGTCAAAAAGGTTAGGAACTGTGACTACAATCATGCATTTAAATGGTTGTCTACACCATACCCATTGAATTTGGGATTGTTTATGTAGTCCTTGAGCTTTCCAGGCACTTCGGGCCATAATTGATGAACAGTTCTGAGTGCTGCAAAACAGTCTTCCTTGTTCTCCACAATCAGTCGCAGTCCGTGGATATCGTGGATTTCATCCATTGTTAACTTCTTTCTGCAAAGTATGTCACACAATTACCTCCTAATGTTGCATTAAATTATATTATAACATATAGTATTGTATTTGCATTTTCTTAAAATTGTTTTTTAATTAATTACAGATTTACATCCTTGACATTCAATCTACCAAAAGTGCCAAATACCATTGCTAAAATTAAGTGGGAAATGATTTGAAAGCTGGCACTTAAAATAGTAACTAAATAAAAATTTTGCTCTTCATTCTGCAAGCATCAACTGGGTTTGTATGTGCTAGTGTGTGTGTGTGTGTGAGAGAGAGAGAGTGTGTACTTTAACATCTTGCGATAAATACTGTACAAGCTCTTGTGTCGCCCAGATAAGACATGATATGGTACTGCTTCATTCTTGAGAGCGTGCTCCAATTTCTCAATAGACGAAGCGATCATTGCCTTGTCGAAGGACTTCACAAGCTTGGAAGATAGTTCTTCATGTTGATCTGGGTTGAGATGCTTGAAGCAGAGGTTTTCCAGCTGTTCCTTCCAAGTAGAGATCCCGAGACGGTTGGCCAAAGGAACAAATATCTCCAAAGTTTCCTTTGCAAACCTAGGTTGCTTGGCCAAAGGCAAAGCCCCCAATGTCATCATGTTATGTAGACAATCAGCCAGTTTTATAAGAACAGCCCTGCCATCTGCCATTGCAAGAAACATGGTGTGCAAGCGATCCACTTCATCAGTTTTACTTGCAGTATTGTTCTCATGGGCAAGCTTGCTTAACTGGCTTAGCTTCGACACCTACATGAATGCCAGAGTAGTAGAAGCTTAGTCCATCAATAACTATCATTAATAGAACAAAGAACAATGATTCTGTCAGAATTACTGCACACATACTGTTCATAGTAATTTTGTCATATTACCAGACAAAACAAAAATAATTATTTGTAATAGCAGCATGTATATTAAGTGTTGTTTTTGAAAAGTGAAATCTTTAGAAAAGTCAGATTCATGAAACAAATGAAACATTCACAGTGTAGAGTGTAAGGCTGACTCCAGAAAGAATGCCTTAATGAAGAAATTAAGTTGCATCAAAACTGAAAACTAAGGAAAAGCAGAATATGGAGATCAACTACACACACACAAAGTCAGGGCTCCCATAACTAATATTCTAATGCTTAATAACCTTGGTTAAGCATTAGAATATTTTATTCGTACTGGTCAGAAAGGGAAGGATAATACTTGGTTAACAGATCTTAGATTTGTAGAAGAATCCCAAATAAAATATTTGAAGGTCGCAAGATGGGGATTCTTATGCATTTCATACTTGCTAGGGGAGCAGTGGATTCATGAAGCCAGGGGAGGCGTCGGGGAGTGGCAAGCGGTTTCAGGAGGGCTGATGGAAAAGAGATACGGAGAGAGAGAGAGAGAGAAAGAGATGGAGCGATATAGAGAGAGACGGAAAGAGAGATGGGGAGAAAGAAGGCAGAGCAGAGAGGCTGAAAGGGAGAAGGCAGAGAGAGATGGAGCGAGAGAGCGAAGTACAGAGACAATGAGAGATAAGAGAGCAGAGAGAGAGAGAGAGAGAGAGAGAGAGAGAGAGAGAGAGAGAATGCAGAGCATAGAAGAAATAGAGAGAGATGGACTGAGAGAGAAAGGGAGCAGAGTAAAGAGACGGAAAGAGAAACAGCAGAGAGAGATAGAGAGATGGGGCGGAGGAAAGAGGGGGAAGCTCCTCTGTCGCAGGGATCCGCCGGTGAGAAAGGGAAGGGAAAGGAGATAGGGAAAAAAAAAAAGAGAGATGGGGCGGAGGAAAGAGGGGGAAGCTCCTCTGTCGCAGGGATTCGTCGGTGAGAAAGGGAAGGGAAGGAGATTAGGAAAAAAAAAGAAAGAAAGAAAGAAAGAAAGAAAACGCAGAGGTACCTGTCGTCAACCACTTGTCGGGCCTTTGTTGTTGCAGTCACCGATCACCGGGCAAACAACTGCCACCGCAAATCAACAGCCACCGGCCTTTGTTGTTGCAGTCACTGATCACCGGGCTAACAACTGCCACCGCAAATCAACAGCCAGATAAAGATCGCAACAGAGGAAGGCGGAGAAGAAAAAACAAAACAATAGCCAGATAAAGATCGCAACAGAGGAAGGTGGAGAAGAAAAAACAAAAAACTTGCAGAGAGATATTTGGAGAGTAAGGTGGAGAAGACCTTGGAAAAGAAATGAAATGGATACGCATGGAAGGTTCGATGGTCCTCGATGGAGACAGTCGCACGTCTCGATGCGTCCCAAAAATAATTTAAAAAAGTACACGTGTCGAACTGAAAAATCTAAAGAAAAAAATTCAAAAAAAGGAGAAAAAAGTCCAGTAGCTGAACCCTTTGCTTTCTTATATTTTCTTATATATAATTAGATATGGAATCCCAATCAAAAGCCAAAAACAGAGTAATTCCTGCATAATGCTTGTGCTGTTAGCAGTCCATAGAAATGATAGTGGCATTAGAATGAAATGTTAGCTAGCACCAGTCACAAGTAGCCCATACAATATACATCAACATACTGCCCCTTTTTTTAATTAAGGATCGAGACACTACTAAATGAGAAACACTGTACTAAATGAGTAACTTTTATTTTGGAGCACTGACACACCATTTAAATGACTAGGTGAGACCTATTTAGTGGTAAGGTCTTACATGAAGGGATGAAGGGGATATGAATCTTATGAATCTTTGTGATTTTTACTAGAATTTAATGCTAACGTGATTAGCATCCTTCGTACAAAAACGTTACAAATATGAGACCTTATGTGATATTGTTAAAGCAATAGATAAAAGAAAAGATGAAAATAATTCAAAAAGGTAGTATGGTATTATAGTACCGTCAATAAAAAGCATGCCTACATTAGCTGTCAATCAATAGCACGCATACATAGGCCCGTGTTAACACAGACAATCATTCACCTTTTTAAATAATAAGCAAAATGTGCATATAAAGACAACAACAACAAATAGCCTTATTCCAACTATTTCAAGTCAACTATATGAATTATGTTCGCCATTCTGCTTTGTTTAGGGTTGCCTTTGAACATCTTTTTTAAAAATAATTTTAAATTCTATATATCCCATTTTTATGGGTACTTATTTTTTTATTTGAACATTGTTTATATAATTTTAACCCTATACACCCAGATTCATATTCTTTGCGATGTTTGGTGGTGAGTCACAAGTGAACTAAGACACAAAAGGGGGTGGTGCCCTATAAAAAGTGTATAGGCTCTACCCTTTTGTGTCTTGATTATTTTTTTTAATATTTAAATTAATCTAATGAAAAACATAAATTAAAAATTTATTTTTTTTCGGGTTTTAAACTAGTTTCACGTCTTATTCACTTTGGACTGGATTGGACATCAGGCTAAAATAATTTAGGCCCGAGCTCAGCCCAAAAATTAGTTCAAACCTAATATTTGGGCCCAAGCCCGGACCAGTCTAGCTTCCCCAATTTTCGGATCGGTCAAGTCGGGTTTTGGACCAGCCCAGCCCAATTGACAGCCCTATGACCTTGTAGTTGCACTTATGATCAAATACAGATATAGGCTAGGCCGTTGGATATGGATTATTTTGTGGATCACATCCTATTACGTTTTCTGTAGTTACGAATTAGGATAAAATTGGTTCGACAGCCATGCTTTTATATGATGGAATCCCAAAAAAAAAAGCATAAAGATGTTCTTTCCGAGATTTGGGTCTAGGATGATATCTAGAACACCAGGGGACGTTCTATGGAATAAAATGCATATTTCATTTTAAAACAGGCATAATCTACCCATTTTATTCCATATGACATCTCCTGGGGCCTGGACTCTATCATGGACACAAAATCCTGGATAGAATATCTAAAAAAAGGGCGTAAAGTGCTATACTGGCACTGAGAGGCTCATAATAGCATGCCTCTAATTTCAATGTCACTACACGTGATAAAAGTTTCATCTTCCATGCTTTACTGTTTGTGATGTGACCACTCATCTGAGCAATTTAATTTGCCAGCCAGCCGTCACTGAAGAACTATTGCTGTTATATATTTCTGCCAATTGATTTCACCAAAATAAAAAATAGAAAAAACTCTGTCAATTGAGAATTTTTTAAGAAGAAGAGGAAGAGTGGCCGAGTCTGCTGTTTCCCTCGTTGCAGAAAAACTTGCTAACCTTCTCATTGACGAAGCAGTTTTCTTGTATGATGTGCGCGATCAAGTAGAATGGATCGAGGGAGAATTAAAGTATATGCAATCCTTCTTAAAATTCTTAAAAGATGCAGTTGCAAAGCAAGAACGAAGTGAACTGGTGAAGGAATGGGTATCTGATGTTAGAAAGGCTACTTATGACGCAGAAAGACATTATTGACACCTTCATCGTCAAAGTAACATCCCAAAGAAAACGGGGGTTTTTGGGCTTTGTTAAAAGGTATGGATGCATCTTCAACAAGTGGATAATTCTCCATGACGTTGGCAAGAAAATTAAAGCCATTCAGAATAGGATTCAGCGGATCTCCCAAAGAAGGTTAACTTACGGCATCACAAATATTGGCGGCGTTGGATGAGGTGAGGAAGGGACAAGTTCTTCAAGCGAGAGATTGCAACAACTGCAGCGGTCATCTCAAGGGGTGGGTATGGGCTGGGCCGGGTCGGGCCGGCAAGGGCCTGAGGTCGCACTTTTATTGAGGGTCGGGTTTAGGCTTACCTCGGTCCGATGCCCGCACTTTTACATATATAATATATATGTATTATATATAATATATTAATTATTTTAAAATTATCAATAATATATAGCTTAGTTGATAAAAATTGTTTTTTACAATAAGTATTGGGTTAAGTC
>JAOXJP010226291.1:0-11516 GCA_025762735.1 Platanus orientalis | reverse complement strand
AGCTAACCACAAACTACCTACAATGTAAACAAACTCCAAAATATAAGCAAAAGTTTTACCTCAACCTTTTAGGTTGGTAGTTTGTATGCTTGGAGATATAGAAGCACCATCCTTGATCTTCCTCCTCTCTTCTCTTGCAAAAGAACCCTCATTTGTGGCTATAAGAGAGAGACAACAACTCTTTTCTTCTCCTTTGGAAGCTTGAATGAAAGTATAGAGACAATGGAGCTTGTAGAGCTCTTCTTCTTGCCCAAAAACGATTTTCTTTCCTCTTTGCTAATCCCCTTGAAAACCATTTTTTAACTCCCTTGAATGCTTAGGTTTAGAAGGGAAAAGTTTTCTTTTATAGTTAGGAGGAGCATTCATGGCATTAGGATAGGCATATGGCAAATAGAGAGGCATTTTGGGCCTTTAGATGAACCAAAACAAGATTTAAATTTTAAAAAAAAAATCATCTTGAATTTCATGTCAAAATTTTAACCAAAAATGCACTTCAAACTGATTTGGGGTTTAGAAACCGATTTGGGATCTTAAAACTCATATCGTAATTGGTTTGGGCTTATCGATTTGAGTCTCTGGACACTTGAAATCGATTGTGGGTTTCGTAATCCATGTCTCCCAAATCGATTGGGAAACTCATAATCGATTTTGAAATTTTTGAATTTTTTTTTAGCCGATCATTTGAGTACTCGTGGGTTCTGAGCAGACGTCGGGATCAAAAGTTATGGCCATTTTAAGTTGAGATGTCCATACTCATTTCTCGGCTCATTTTCCAAGGGGTTTTTTTTTAGCAATTGCACCTAGGGGCATATGTTGGTATTAAGACCTTCCTATGATCAAACCTTGGTCTTTGGGGTTCTCCTAGAGTAACCACATAATATCCATTTGGTTTTATACCTGAGTTACTTTTCGGGCTCAAAGATGGTGACTTGGCTCTTCCTTGACACTTCTCTTTAGCTCTTCTTGGGTTCTTTGCTTGATATGCCTCGGCTTGTAGCACTTGAACCACTTCCTTGTCATGGTGATAGTCTCCACACTAGACACTCATAGGTTCACTCATTATACATAATATTCATAGCCTACCACCTAGACTTGGAATGAAATTGACAAATTACATAATGACTTAACAATATTCAAATTCGATTTGAAATCCATTTAATTAAACGAATACAAATGTGAATGATGTTTTAAAACATTCGATCGGATATCTAATCGAATTTGGATGTACCTAAACTTTAATTGAAGCGAATTCGGATGCGCAAATATTTGCTTCGAATTCGCTTCGTTTACAGCCCTACCCTCTTCTATTGGTGAGGAAAAGCAAGCTGAGAGAGTTGCTCATGCACGAAAAGAGCGAAATGTGCTAATCTATCGGCTGAGTGTTCTTCTTGCTGAACATGCAACCATTATATCCGTTTGAGTGGAAATCTTCAGTGCCCTAGATAACATTGAAACCTGTGTTCAGAATACGGAGTTCTAAGAGATAGTAGAGTTGTTACTCGACACCTTGGTTGGGGTGGCAAGGCGAGAGTAACCTTATTACTCAGGTAGCTAGTGGGCAAAGTCCGCCTTTTGTTGGAGGCTGAAGAAATCAAAAGGGCAAACCTGGAGACACAACGGGATTGTGTAGGCTATAGGGGCTTTAGAGGAGGCGAATGCCATTTATGGCCCAATTGGACATGCTCAAGGATCGTCTTAAGAGCGCAATGGGTCACATGGAATCATGCAAGAAGTTTGTGGAACAAACGGACAAGTCGATTTGAAATATGACTGTTTTAAGTAGACCGGTGCAAGGCAGAGTTTGCGACCTGAGCCAACTAAAATAATGCGCTTGCCAACAAAATCATTCCTTAGGCCTTGTTGGGTGATGTAAATGCCCAGGTAGCACGTTCAAGCATCCATTACTATGCGTTAATACTAAAGGATCTTTGCGAGAAGCTTTGTGAATTTGCTGGGCCTAAGGATGAAGACTGAGAGGTTGTTATATGTAATGTTGTTGTTCTATTCCCTATCGAATGGATTTATATATATAGTGTTGAAGTTTACATATCCTTGTGCAATGCTTTTAATTTTTTTGCAAAATACAAAAGGTCTATGAAATAACAAAGCATAAAAATGTAAATGGAGTCCCCCCTTTGAGAAGTATATCAGGGAGTAATACAACTTAATGTTATGGTTCTCAATGAGAGATTAGAGTGGTTGGTGGTGGTGTGGTTGCATCTACCATAATATTGACAGACTACCTACGTACCCTGGAATAGGATCAAGATAGATCATAGTTCAATTATGGGATTTTGGGTAATTTATCCCTTTTTTGCCCCTAGTGGTTGCCCACTAGGTCTAGGAGTGCCTACTTTTTGCATCTCATCACCATTTTTGGTTTTCAACCAGATTGGAAATAGTTTATTGTTGACATGATTGGATTCTTTTACTCATAGTGTCGGTAAAGGTTTTCACTGTGCTATTTCCATCATGTATATTTAATTTAACTTGATACTTTTTCCATTTAGGATCCCTTAACCTAAGACTGGGGTTTGCCTACTTGTGGCATCTCATTGCTATTACTAGTTTTCAATAAGATAGGCAGTTTGTTTTTTGGATAGTGCGGTTGCATCTGAGTGGCGAGGCTTAGACTATACTTACGTACCTATTTCTAATGGGATTAAACCGACATAGTTCCCAAATATAAGTACTTAGCTTTTAAAGGTAGTAATTTTTTAGGAATTTGGCATTAGTAACAGGAAGTATTTGATTGTTGTTGACATCTCAGAGGAGATAGGTGCTATGAGGGTATATTTTCTCAACGACATATGGGCCATCCCATTTGGCTGTGAACTTTCCTTTCTTCCGTCTATTTGGATCAAGTGGTGACCGTGCAATAAGGATGAGCTCACCTTCAGTGAAGGAATGAAGCTTGACCTTGTTGTTGTAAGCCCTTGCCATGCGGGCTTAATATAACTCCAAATTTTGCTGGGCAGTGAGCCTAGACTTGGCAAGATTTCGGAGAGATGGATCTTGGCAGCTTCTGCTTCGGTTAAGTCTTCTTAGATTGCCACTTGTAGAGAGAGAACTTGAATTTCAACTAGGAGGACCGCTTCTACCCCAAACAGAAGAAAGTATGTAGTCTCTTGTGTTGGGGTTCGGAATGTAGTCCGATATGCCTATAATGCTTCATGAAGATGTTCGTGCTAGTCATTTTTATGTCTAGATACCATCTTCTTCATTATCTTATAGAAGGTCTTATTAAAAGCCTCTATTCAACCATTAGCTTGTGGATAGTATCTTGAGGGATGTTCAAACTCTACATTGTATTTTACCATAAGCCGTGTCAGCACCAAAATTTTGACTCAGATCTATAAAGGGAGTCAGGTGGTTTCATTACAGCATGGGATAAGACTTAGGTCTAGACACCCCTGAACTTTGAATAGGCAAGCATTCTCAACAGACATTCTGGTTGCAAACACAGTGAAAGTACTCTGATTAATAAAGACACCTTGAATTTGCCAACCTTCATAAGCCTTCCCACATTGAAGCATCAAAAGGTTGGCAAATTACCATTTTACCCCTACACCTCTAGAAGCCTAAATCAAACCCAATTAAAATCCACTTTTCAACTTCTCTACATCAACAAAGGCACCTTGAATTTTCCAACCTTTATAAGCCTTCCCACATTGAAGCATCAAAAGGCTGACAAATTACCATTCTACCCCTGGTCCCCTACACCTCTAGAAGCCCAAATCAAACCTAATTAAACTCCACTTTTCAACTTCTCTACATCAACAAAGACACCTTGAATTTATCAACCTTCATAAGTCTTCCCACATTGAAGCATCAAAAGGCTGATAAATTACCATTTTATCCCTACACCTCCAGAAGCCCAAATCAAACCCAATTAAACTCCACTTTTCAACTTCTCTACATCAACAGACACCTTGAATTTACCAACCTTCATAAGCCTTCCCACATTGAAGCATCAAAAGGCTGTCAAATTACCATTCTACCCCTACACCTCTAGAAGCCCAAATCAGACCCAATTGAAATACACTTTTTAACTTCTCTACATCAACAAAAATGCCTTGAATTTACCCACCTTCATAAGCCTTCCCACATTGAAGCATCAAAAGGTTGGTAAATTACCATTCTACCCCTATACCCTTTAAAGGCCAAGTCAACTTTATTTGAACCCATTTTCCCCACAACTCCCCAAAATACTCTTCATAAAGAAGGAATCTAGGTCTTAGCCACTTTCGTGAGGCCTCTAGCATTAAAAACCCAAAAGGCTAACAAATGACCATTTTGCCCCTACACCTCTAAAAACTCAAACCACAGGCTATGGAGCCAATTTTTTT
Organism: Platanus orientalis; assembly: GCA_025762735.1. Classification (NCBI taxonomy): domain Eukaryota; kingdom Viridiplantae; phylum Streptophyta; class Magnoliopsida; order Proteales; family Platanaceae; genus Platanus; species Platanus orientalis. The sequence continues at coordinate 7,167 of JAOXJP010226291.1, read as the reverse complement.
CTAGGATTCTCCAAATCTCATCAACATTCTCATATTGGGGTACAAAAGGATAAGAGAATTACCACATTTTAGAGGATTTATCTTTAAGTTGTAGCGGCGCAGTCTTTGAAATACACGGTCCAAGTCAGTGATGTGATCCTGTAGGAGTTTGGTTTTAACGACCAAATCATCTACATAACATTTAACTGCATCATGGAGTATATCCTCAAAGATATAAGTCATTTCCCTTTGGTAGGTAGCACCAACATTCTTTAGGCCGAATGACATGACTTTATAATAAAATTGATTCTTTGGGTGTGTGGAATGCCATGGCTTCTTCATCTTCTGGCGCCATTTGGATTGGATTATATCCAGAATTGACCCATCCATAAGGAGAGGACCTCGTAGCCAGTGGTGGCATTGACAAGAAGTTCGATGAGCGGAAATGGGAGATCATCTTTAGGACAAACATTATTTAAATCTCTGTAATCAATGCACACCCTAATCTGACCATTTTTCTTTTGCACTGGTACAATGTTGGCAAGCCACTTTGGATATCTAACTTCACATATTAATCTAACACTGCAAATTGTGTCCACTTCACATTATATTTGATTAGATATACCATGTCAGGGCTTCCTTGTGAGTTGCTTAATAGGCCTTAGAGAAGGATGCCAAGTGATGAACTGCCACGTTGGGGTTTAACCCTAGCATCTCGAAATAATTCCATGAGAACACATCCCGGTTTTCTCTATGATATTTGAAATAATGCGCTCATTCCTTTGGGGAAAGTCGAGCATTAATAAAGGTGGGCCTAGGACCCTCTTAAGTCCCTAAGTTTATTTCAATCAAATCATTGACTGTTGCTTGACCTCTGCCTTCAAGTTCTAGAGGTTCTGGCATTACCTACCCCATGACACAATCTCCTGGAGGATGTTTTGTATCAAGCTACAAGGATTCTTCTGTGAATAAACAACTGAAATAATAGTCTTCAGAGCCCGTAGATGACGTATTGATGGCAGGATGGGATATAATAGGTTCTGAATCGAAGGGTATTGATCATGTATCAGTTGTGTGCCCTGACTCAGACTCATCATTGGGAATATCTTCTTTTTCCAGAGTGAGCACTTGTGAGGAAACCTTTAGCTTGGTGGACCGCCGCCCCTGTCCTCTTGTATCATCCTGTTTTGAGTGAAGGACTAGACGTTCAAAGTCTTGAGTTAAGTCCTCTTTACTTATATGTATCCTTCCATTCTCCTTGTAGATTAAAGCGAATGTTTTCTAATAAACCTAAACATAACTTAGCATGGGGTATCAGGTCATTCAAGTCTTCCAGCTCTCTTTATGGTGTATCACCCAGTTTCTTTTAGGTTGGGTCTGTCCTTTGGGTTGGAAAATGGTGGGTGACCTATATGGGTCCACCCTAGAATTGGATACTTGTGCCAATGGGAGGACGAAGTTAGATGCCACATCATCCAGTAACAATTTTGTCTTGCCTTTGTTAGCTTTAGTAGCGTGTTTAATTTTTAGCTTTCGTGGCCTCTTAGTGTTATCCTCACCAGATAAAACATCTTGTGACACTATATGTGCCAGTATTGTGGATTCACCCTTCTGATAATATTTAACGTTAGCAAAATAAGAGTCAGTTGTTTGGAATGGGTTGTCATCAACCACAAAAGTGCATTGGGTATCTTGCCAAGGAAACTTGATGCACTGATGGAAGGTAGATGGGATGACCTGATGTTCATGCATCCATAAGCGGCTTATGAGAGCATTATATGTTGTATCTCCCTCGATAATAAAGAAGTATGCCTAATCTTCTATGTGCCCAAAATTGGTCTTCAACCTGATGGATCGAAGGGGATGTTGTTCATTTTGACTGAAACCTTGAATGACAAGGCAGCTAGGCTGAAGTTAAGACGGGTTGATCCTTAGATAAGACTGTAGTTTCGATTCTTTGAAAAACTTTAATTTTCATAAAAATAAAGATCATGAACATTATTTCCCCCATGATCATCATATGAAAATACTAGGATTTAATCAAGAAATATTAAGAAGAATAACTCAATAGCTAAACCAGACACAAGACGATGATCTGATCCAGTCTCCAAAGCATCCACAACTGCTCTAGAATTCTCTGCGCTTCTCCCACTTCCAGAAAATTTTACAGGATCCTATCTGCACCTGGGCAACTCTTTATATAAAGTATTTGAGAAAACAAAGTAACCCTAGGGGGTGTGGCAACCTTATGGGATTCTTATCCTTAGGTTATGGGGCTCAATATCCTTAATTAAGTCAAACTGCATTAATGACACTCTATCTTTTATTAATTATAAACTGACACACCATTAATTGTAGTAATCATTGTTACATATTGCAATTGAACTCCCAAGGATAAGAAAATAACAATGAGGCCATTCCTTACAAATATTTCACAAATATGTCCTTCCACTTCACAACATGCCTTAATGACCTTCAGGATGATATAATAATCATTGTCTAACCCTTATGGTCATTAGAATATTATCATTAGAAACTTAATGAATCAATTAGAAATTTATAAATATTTATTTGAGAAAAATCATTTTCAAAATAAAATATATCTATTATAATATAATGTTGAAAACATTTGAAAAATACTTTATCAAGAACCACTAACGCCAAATTTTCATGTCCAATTAAATCACATATTTCCTAAACTGAATATTCTCCCACTTAAGGGCAATGGATTCCTTGTTGGGTATTTGCATCCTCTCAAATATCATGTAGACTATCCAAACTACCCATGATATAACCTCCAATTAACCATCACTAGTTGGTAGCTCAAAATAACTAACATAATAACTTAGAGAAATACAAACTCCTTAGGTCTAAAGACGAGTTTGTAAATATGAACAACACTTATCCTAACAGTGATGTTTTACCAAGTGTATTTTAATGCATTTATATAATGCACCCACATGCAAGCTTAGAGTCTTACTCTAGTGACTGAGATTACATCACTCTATCATATGGTAGCTCTACATGTACCAGTCCTATAAGTGATGTGTCAAGCATCACCCATAGCTGTAAACTTTTAGGTCTACAAGAACTAGATTATCAAATCTCTCCATATATTCCAATGTATCTAACATCCTACTGTATTACTTGATGATCTTGATTAAAAACATCATCCATATAGGTGAGAAGTATGGAGTTTAAAAACTTTCCCACTACATCAAAGAATTGGTGCATTAGAAGGTTAATAGGTTATGATAACTTATTCTCTAACTAATATGGTTGTATTGGGTTCTTGGGTACTTCATAAAATAATCCTATTTTTTTTATGTATAACTAAAGACATTGTTATCTTTCTAAAATGTCACATCTAAGATATGGTTTTTCTTATTTATGAACATAGAAGTTAATTCTTTAACTTTTGTATTGTACCTAACTATTAGGTTCACTTTCCTATGTTACACCTAACATACTTGTGTAGAACTGTCATACACTTAAAATCTTGATTAAGTCTTGTCCTAATTCATAATATATTAGACACTAAATGTATAGTTTTTAAATTAAATCCTTTAATTTTTATAAACTATCTGTAGTTTGTAACCACAGAATTTGATAAGCAACTCTTGAAATTTTCTTAAGGTTCCTAACATTTTTATTATTAGGTTTTACTCTTTCTCGAAGGAGAAACTTAAACATTGGTATTCTTTTAATCAATCTGTTGGATCTTATAGATCTTTTCAACTAATTGCAAATATTTTTAGTAGACTGTGGTCCACATTGTATGATTTATAGGAGTCAATTAATTGAAATAAAGAATACAAAATCTTCTTATTATTCTACTTCATACAATAAGAAGCTACATACATGTGAATTTTTTTGTTTACTAGTACAAATGGAAATACTTTTTACTTGCACTTGATGTACTTTTGTTTCTAGTAGTTGTCTTGTTCACACCACCCTCATAAGCACTATTAGAAACATCAAGAGTATATCTTTTCTACTTGAATTAGAAGACTTTGTCATAATTAACAAGGTAAGCACTCGTCTTTTATTTTTAATGATTTTTTTATCTTCCCATAGGTTTTAGTAAAATCGTACCTTGTTCATGTCTTTATATGACACAAACAAATTATTGTAAATATACAAGAATCACATAAACTTACATTTGCTCAAACTCTATGAATCTATCATCTATGAAGATGTGTTTATCTAAATCAAGTATCTTTATTGTATTCGCATGCTTACCAAGCTTATTATAGTTTCTTGCATTGCGACTTAATTTGACTCTCTATGTTTTCGTTGTGTCTGTGTTCCTTCATATAACTCTAAAAGATTAGTGATATGAACTAATCTAATTTTTTTAATTTTAAACACAATTAAAGTCCTAACTTTTAGTTCACAAAGTTATATATATTATATTATTATAATAATAATCTTTTGAAGAAAGAAAATTATCATTACTTTTGACATCTTATATCAAACAAGCATCATCATCACATATTATTAACCATCTAATTTTGGGTTTTTTAAATTAGAATTGATCACCTTTTTATCAATTCTATGACTCCCTCATGTGCCATAGAATTGGAATTCATTTAAGATCCTAAATTGAAACGACTCCAAATTTCATATATTTATTTAAGCATGAAATCAGATCGCTACTAAACCGAATCCAAACGAAATTGGTTATAAATTTAAGCATTTTACCTGAATCTATGATCTTCATGGAATACTTAACATTAACCTTAAAACAATATAAGCAGTGAAATCATAAATTATCACATCTAACCATAATCTTAAAGATGCAGCGCAATAAGAATCAATGACTATTAATCATAAACCTCAATGTGCAACAGAAATAATATCATAAATTTATACCACCTCTCAAACTAGCCTTTTATCATCTCAAATAAAACATAAGACTGTAAATCTTAAAGTCTAAATTTTGACATAATACATCTCATAACAAGGTCTAGTACGAAAGTAAGAGTCTAAAGTAAACTGAAAACTAATGTAAGTTGAAGCATCTGTCGTATGCCTCCCTTTCGACTTCTAGGCCCTCCAAATGACGTACCTATAATAAACATCACCTGAAAAAATGATACGGATGGGTGAGATCCACGGCTCGTAAATAGGTACACAAAACCTACTATGAAAATCGGTCGGACAAAGCCCTAATCTTTCAATACAAAATATATCTCTATATAGAATACATACCAATTCCAAGCGTGTAGGCATGTGCTAGTGTATATACATCATTTACTAGACATCACAAGATCTAAATATTTGTCATCATGATTCTTTATGTAGGAACTAGGCATTTCAATTCGCATGCTTCTTTTTATTCATGACATCTTTCTAACATCCACATATGACAATATGCATGATTTTACCTACACATGATATTCTTCTCATAGTTATATATAGCAATATACATGATTCTATTTATACATAGCATTCTACTCATATCTATAATTGGAAATATATATGACAATATGTGTTCACCATCACATGGTAAATATTTCATAGTTCATCCATAATAAAGATACCTAATGTACATATCAATGGGTATTTCTATTCATTTCTCATGCATAGACTATATTTTTTTTAATATGGATATGTGTATTCAAATCATGTCAAGTTAAACATGCATCATTCTTAAATAGTTAACAATCATAATAACACATTTGTATAATGAGATATATGAAACTCTACTCTAATATTTAACAAATCTATCATTAACTTAATACTTATCATTCCCCTTCTTGCTTGTTATTTATCATAGGTTACTATCATTTTTCATGTCTTTACTTGTCACTCATTAACTTCCATTGTCATTGTCTTAATATTTACTTATCACTTTTTCATTGTCATTGTATTAATCACATGTTACATTCATTAACTTAGTGATAGAGAAGAAATCTATCACTATAGGTAGTCACTAGCATCATAAAAAAGACATCCAACGTTATACCATGCATTTGCTAACGTGATAAGAAGTATATATAACATCAACAAATCATTATTTAACTCAATCAATAAAACCTCATGGGATTTTTTCATACTATTACACTTTCAAACATTATGTAATGGATACACCCAACATATTATACATGATTTCCGATCATTCAAGACCCCTAAACATGATTCATTAGAGCATTTACATAATAATCATTAAGCATCTTACATCTGTCTTTAAACCATATAGTGTAATTAAGAACATATGAAACATCAATAAATCATTCTATAGCTTACTCAATAAGAAATCATGAAATTTTGTATATTATTCTACTTCTAAACATCATAAAATTAATACACCTAACATAAGTGAGACTTTCAATAAAAAATATATTACACATGTTTTTCAATCATCCATAATCCCAACTCATAACTTATTTGAATAATTCTATAACAAACCCTAAGCAGTTTATATACTATCATAAGCTATTTTCATTCTAGTAAGAGTGAACATACATCAAAATCAATTTTTATATATGTAATCAAATCAATTTATTCATTTTTATAATAATATATTAAGAGATGCTTAACTCCAATTCAACTATTTCATGTATTAATGACTATTATGAAGATTATAGATTTATATATTCTTAACTTAAAAGCTTTCAAAACTCATGAAATCTAATATCTTAAGAAAATGCATATACATATAATGTAAAACAACTCTTCTTTACAAATTAAATTAGGGATTTCTAAGAACTTAGCATAATATGACAAGATCTCATCACAAATCACTATAAAAGTTAGGGTTTCTAAGGTTATGGCAAAGGACTTCACAAGTATATGAGAAAACATTCATAAACTCAAGATTTCACCATCACAAGACTTCTAAGAACCTTAGAATAATAAGCAAAAAAAGAGAGTAAGCTTTGTATAACTACTTACTTAATACCTTGGTTATCATGATCAAGATCCTACTTAGGATCGGTGGGGGGGTCTTGTGAATTGGATCGTAGGATCAGATCGAGGATCCTAAGATTCTACTTTCCCTAAAAAATAAAGTAGAAAACTACTAATAATAACAATATATGTTAAAGAATCGTTAACATAATGCAACTTAAATACTTTATATCTTGATCAACTAAAAAATATAACATTTTTCAACACAAATTACCCAAAAGTTAATTTAGTTAGCTAACAAGTATTCAATTGCAATGTTTTCAAAGTTCCAAC
>JAOXJP010226290.1:0-11516 GCA_025762735.1 Platanus orientalis | reverse complement strand
AAACCCTGAGACCATGGTTGACCCTAGGAATCACTTAGAAGACTTAATTAGGGTCTAATTGAAATGCACAAAGAGTCTAATGCTCAAAAGAATGAAAAGGGCTTATTAGGGAAGATGTGCCTATGCTAACTAGTGTTATCTGGGTTAGTAAATTTTGAGGCAACTTTCAAGGACTCCCTAGATCACCTCAGTAGGAATTATACTACAATCTATACATTTAGGAAAATATCTAAAAGTCTACTTTCCAATAAAAAATGACAAAGGATTACAAGTTTTCTAGAGAAAGTTATAGCCGTTCTACCGAGAGGTGTCTGTGCTAAAAACCTAAGAGCGTGGGCGACCGCAAGAAGTGGCAGGTGACCTCTGAGGGGTACCGGGGTCGACTGAGGTTCGTGGTGGTTGACTGCGGTCCCAACGGTCAAAATTCTAAACATTATTTTTTTACCATTAGGGACTTGGGAAGACCATGGGTTGCCTATAAAGGCCTTGGACATGTCCCAAATGAAAGAAGAAGTTCTCCTACACATCTTAAAACATTCTTGAACATTCATTTGAAAAACCTCTACATGAGGTGTTGTTGAGAAAAATAGGTAAATATACCTAAAAAGAGGTGAGAGCAAGTCTTGGGGAGCTAAGGATTGGTAAATCCATCATCTAAGACTTGAAGGAGAAGAAGCCCTTAAAGCTATCAAGGAGCTTATGAGAGCTTGAACCTAACTTGGAAAAATAAATAAAAAAAGCTCTCTTCAACCCAGTGTGAAGACCATAGTCATATTTGCCTATTGAGAAGCTGAGCACCACTACCATCATTCTCATTTCTATCATTTGAGTATGTTCGTCGGAGCCACCGGATGTGAAAGCTTTTATCAGAGACGCTGAAAGCTAAATTGGGAGTTTGCCGGAGACACCAAACTCGTGTGCACTTGCCAAAGACACCAAGTGCAAAGTCATCTCTATCGGAGACACTAGAGGTAAGGTCTTGTTGATGTAACTTGTAATAGTTAGGTTTAACTATTAATAAAATCAACATGCCCCCAGAGTGGGCATTGGAAAGTGGACGTAGGCCGGTGTGCCAAACCACTATAAACACTTGTGTTTTTGTGGTTGCATGCTTTGATTCTTTGTGTGTTTATGGTTTTGTACTCATCATCTCATCAAGCACAAGCATTGTGATTAATAGAATAAATTGACCACACCACACATTAAGCACATCTAGTTGAACTTACAATTATGCAGGAATATCTAACTAGACACAAACTATTAATTGATCATCTTATTCATCTTGCTTAAATACAATGATCAAAATTGTGTGCTCCTTTAGACTTGATAGTTATATATTCTCCACTCATTGCAATCAAACATTGTTGATCAATATTATTGTTGCAATTCATTAGTAACTCTAACATATAAAGGGATTCATCAAGCAACCTTAGGGAACTTATCAACCATGCTCCTGCTCTACTATAGATAACACTATAGTGCATAACGGAGTCTCGTGGTCTATGATAAGATCATAGAAAAATTGATTTACTAATCAAAAGAATTCTGTTGCACATTCATATAAAATTAAGTAAATAAAAAATGGTGAAGAAACTAATTAAAAAAGGAACCGAAAAATTGTAGTTATCCTATTCACCTCCCCTCTAGGAATTTCAGTATTCACAATGATATAACTATCATTCTTAAGTGTTTTCCAAACCAATGAATCTTATTCCCCTACTTATAGATTTGGAAAACCAACCTAAAAGATCCTCCAATGAATCTATTAAAACAATAAAAAACTAGCCATTATAAGAATCTTATATAAGAGATTTTCCATTTTTAGAAAGAGCCCATCAAGCTTCTTGTTTTAAGGGCCCGAGTGGACACTTAAATCAAAATCTATGGCTGTTTGTAGTTGGGTCATTTTTCATCTTTAACACTTTTTATAATTTACTTAATTTTTACCAATTTGGTCAATCATTTATCCAAACCTTTTTGGGTCTTCTCTAGGATTTAGATAGGTCAATTCTAACTCCATTGGTCTATATCTCTATTATAACACCCCACACATATTCACACATATTTTGTACACATGTCACACTTATATCTTACACATATGTTATATACATTTTTCTCCCCATTAGGGAAATTTAAACGAATATGTATTGATCTATCTATTGGCACAAATTTAGAGACACACATGAAGAACTAGTGAGCAAATCATATGTCATTGAAAAGGAATGGAAATCTGGAGTCCAATGAAACAAACGGCGACTGAATCAAAGTCTAAACAAAGCAGTTACAAAGGTTTTAGTGGGAGAGACTCAAAAAAAAAGGGCCCAGCTCAATCGATTAGGAGCACCCCCTCGATCAATCTGGCTAGGGAGGCCTGATAGATCAGGCACCTCTTAATCAATTGCCCTGTTCTGAACTGAAACAAGAAAGTCACATTTTGTGACTCTCCTACTATGGGTATGTTTCTAATTGTTGTGACACTCTATATAGGTCTATAAATTGGATTATTTTTTTAACTAATTCGTCATAAAAACCCTAAACAAATCAAAGAACATGAGGAAGAAAAAAACTAGGTTTTGCAAGGGATTTTGGGATTTTTTAAAGAATGTGAAGCTTAGGAATGAAATTACAAGTAAAGAGATAAGAACTTAGTTAAACTATTATTGTTTTCATTCCTAAGCTCATAGATCTTTGCTACTTTATTGTTTTGAGTTCGTTTTGCAAAGGATTTCTATTTGTTTTACCTTGATTTTGATTTGCCTAAAGTTTTTAAAACATGGTTTTTGAAAGGAGAAACTAAACATGTAAGAACAAAAGTGTTTTATGATTTGTTTTCCAATTCTTTAAGATCATAAAGAGTTGTAATCTTTATTTCGAATCCGTTTTGAACCGTCAATATATGTAGATTATGTTTTGAAGGAAAAATTAAGAGTTTTGAACAAAAGTTTTGTTCTTAAAACATGAAATAGCTTATTAATTTACTAAACTTCATTATATTTTTAAAGTATTAGTTTATTGATTTGCAAGGAAATCTATGTGTTTTACTTCAGAGTCGTATTGAATAGGTTCTTAGTGTTCTTGAAATTTCGTTTTATAAAGAAAAATGTTGTTTTCCTATGTTATTGTTAGGGATTTCAAAAGAGTAATATTTATGGATATATTTGCAATGTTTTGAAAAGATCATATGTAGATTACGCTTAGGTGGATCAAGCAATATTTGTTATATTTGTTTTGAATTAGTTATTGTAAGGAATCTGTACATGTTGGTTATATAATTTATATGCTATGATTGAAGTTGTAAGAGAATGATATGATCTATTATAAAACCACCTTACCCATCAAGGGGTTTTATTGATGAAACCCAACTCACTAGGTATATGGTACAAACAGTTAAAACCCACCTCACTAGGTATATGGTGCGAACTGTTATATGGATCCTCACTACTAGACCAATTGGTAGTAGTAACCCACCTTACCAAGTATATGGTGTGAATTGTTTTGGCCCTTCTCACCGAGGTATAAATGGTTCAGATTGCTATTTGTATTCGCTTTGATATTAGTTGTATGTTATGTTCTGTTTCGGTTATGATATGACATCTGTTTATGATCTGTTATGTTCTGATTAAGTTAAAAGTATATGATTCATATTATTTTCAATTATGCACATGAAATTGTATTTTTATAACATGCTTAGTATTGTAAAGGATTGATTTATGAACTACATTTGTTCCGTATATTGTTTAGAATGCATAAAAAAGTATTTGTTTTACTTTTTGAAATTGTGTTAAGACTTGATCCAATGTTTCCTATAGTTTACTAGTTTTCTTATTGAGCCTGTAAAGCTTGCCCCAAATTGATACATAGATATAATGAGGAGATCGCAAAGTAGCGGTTTCAGATAGAGAAGATTAAAGATCAAATGGAGCTTATTCATGCTATTAGGCTTTGAGATTTATTCAAGTTATTTCAGTTTAGAGACATGATATTTATTTTAGTTCAGTTTATTTGAAAGCATGTAATAAATTAGTGGATTTTAATATTTGGATTATTGGATTTTAGTTAATGTCAGACTATAGGTATTTGTTTTGGAATGTCAAGCATACAGGTTTATGGATATTCAATTTATGGTTTATTAAGGATTATGAATTTTATCTACAGGTCAAACTTGTGGGAATGTGATTAATGTTTATGATTAATGGTTTGTGAATGATGTATTATTCCTTTACATATGAATGTGAAAGTGAATGAAAAAGGTGAAATTTTTTTATAGGAGATTTTATGTTAATGAATGAATGTGTTAATGTCATGTGCCAAAATTCATGGCCCTACTAGTATGGGTTTTAGGGTGCAATAGAGTTGGTATTAGAGCCCTAGGTTTCTGTGTCTTAGGAAAATTAGAATTGAAGTTATAGTTGGAAATTGAGCTCTGATACAGAGTTGGTATTAGAGCTCCAAGTTTGACGTTCTGTAGACTTATATGATGGGGCTCTAAGTTTAAATTTTAAAAAATAGATACTTAAGATTTAAAAGTAGTCAAAATTAGAAAATCATAGGAAAAGAACATTAAAACACTAGAATGAGACATTAGAAACATATTTTTGGTAAAGTCTGACATATTTGAGGATGATTTGATTATTTTAGAATTCTGATATTGAGTTTAATTGATTATTTTTAGGAAAAGATGTTGCCCCATAGGTCTAATATTATTGCTGATGATTTGGGCTCAAAAGGGCTTAAAAATCCTTTTAAAGAATTCTGCCATAACGATAGGATTTGAGCACAAATGAAAAAACATTATGATCGATCTTATGATTGATCCTATCGATCTAAGGGCAATCTTATAGAGATTTTCCTTAAATGTTTATCTGAATTTGTCTAGGTATTTAACCAAAGTGAGGCAACTATTATTTAGGGATTTTGGACCAACTAACATAGCCCTAGGCCTTTGGTTTTATATCTCAATAGATTAGAGTTTAAAGCACTTCCCTTATATACCTTTCATGACTTGGCACTATAAACATGATGCTTTGTCATGGCATCTTCATTGAGTCTTCAAGTAGTCTTCTCTAGGCTTAGACACACCCTTCTCATGGACTACAGACACCTTGTCAATGGATTTCCAATTGCATGAACTAACATGCCCTTACAGGGACCACTGCCCTAAGGGAAAAGATAAGCCAAATTTGTTGTTGTCTCCATCGACTACTTCACCAAGTGGGTAGGGGCCAAACCCCTAGCCACAATAATGGAGAAGAACATCATTAAGTTCATATGGAAGTCCATTATCTACAAATTTGGTATTCCTAACATGTTAATTACCAACAATAGGAAGTAATTCGACAATGCCCAATTTAAGGAATTTTATTCCTAACTCGAAATAGGAAGCATTTCTCATCTTTAGGTCATCCTCAAGCTAATGGACAGGTAGAAGTGACAAACCAAACCCTCATCAAGATGATTAAGACTTAGCTAGAGGCATCAAAAGCCTTGTGGCTATAAGAATTTCCTAGCATACTTTGGGCCTATAGGATGACTGTAAGAACTCTAATAAGCTAGTCCCCTTTTCTCCTCCCTTTGGAAGTGAGGTCGTAATTCTGGTAGAGATCGGACTGACCAATTACTTCCAAACTAAATCACCAGAGCCTCCGTCTAAACCTTGACCTCATAGAAGAGAAGAGGAAACAGGTAGCTCTTAGGATTGTGGCATCTCAACAAAAAATTGCCAAGTACTACAACTCTAAGGTCAGACAAAGGAGGTTCAGAGTCAGAAAATTGGTTCTCCATAAGGTATGCCCGATAATGAAGAACCTAACTGAAGGGAAACTCGGATCAAATTGGGAGGGCCCTTACCAAGTGACAGGTTTCAATTGGCCAAGAACTTACCACCTTGAAACCCTGGAGGGGAAGCCCCTAACTCACCCATGGAACACCGAACACCTTTAAAGATATTACCAATAGATTGAGATGTAAAAATTACCAATATGCATTTTATAAAAATTTCTTTCATCCATATTCACTCGTTTTCCCTAGAACGGGATTCACCTGCTCATTCGTCACTATAATCCTTGAGATGGGGCTACTCTAGCCATGAAACTAGCCTAGGTCAAGAAACTGATCTTAACCTTGAGATGAGACTACTCAGGCTATGAGACTGGCCTAAGTCAAGAAACTGACCTCACCCTTAAGACATGGCTACTCATATCATGAACTAGATTTATAGGCTGTGGTTCATGCCGAAATCTAGATCCATGACAGTGGATGACACACCTCGAACCCATATCTCATGGTAAAGAGATCCCATTTTTAGAGTGTGACACAATTTCTCTTGTTAGTTTCCATATAAATTTAAAACTTTTTCTTTTTATCCATTCAAATCCAATTGTTCATATACATATTGTAATGAAATAATGCTAATAATGTGTACAAAACACTTCACATTCATCTAAAACATTGGATTGCTCATTCATTTACCATCTACCAAGTCAAGTGTAGAAAAATTTAAGCCATAATCAATTATATACTAAATTCAATGTAAATATAAATCCATATCAAAGTAATGGCTAACATTAGTCAATATTACAAATTCAAAATAAAATAAATGTAACATATCTCAAGTCTGCTATCTAACTATGAAACGGAAATAAAACATTATATCATCGGGCCTAAGCACTCATTCCATCATCTCACATCATTGTATACTAAATGGCTCCTAGCATACCATGTTCTCCATATCTCCATTTGTAAGCGGGTGTCAATTGGGGTAATCTTGATGGGCTCAGGGAAAGGGCATGCAGTTTATACAACATAGAAGAGGCCAAAGTAATGCAATTGCAAATAGGATTAATCAATCTAGAGTAAGGAATCAAGGTACATATGCAAGTGTAGCAAGTATACTATGCATATATCCTTACTATGAACCAAAGTATGTTTATGCTATGCAATAACCATGTGGTTTTCCAAATAAGACTAATGCAACTATGTATGTGTTCTATGCTTTATACTATATGCTATAAGATACCCATATGAGTGTCCAAAAGTGAATCAAAACCAAACCGTGCATATGCTATATGCTAATCTATATGGTTCTCTGTCAAATGCCAAAATCAAGTGTAAATAAACCAAAAGAGGTCCCTACCAATCCGATATCAAATGTAAAATGGCCAATGCTAGCCCTCCGAAAAATAACCCACCTCCCTAAGGGTAGAACTCATAAGTCTCTGAATGCTCGCATACAACCCTACGAGTGGGGTATACACATCCTTGAATGCTCACGTACCGCCCTATGACTAAGGCATTAATACCTCCGATTTCTTGCATACTTCCTTATGAGTGGGGCATTAATATCTTCGAGTGCTCGCATACCACCCTACTAGTGGGACATCAATATCTTTGAATCCTTACATATTGTCATACGAGTGGGGCATCTATGTCTCTAAGTGCTCGCATACTGTCCTATGAATTGGGCATCGATATCTCTGAGTGCTCTCATATGGCCTTAAGAGTGGGGATTTAATATCTCTGACTGCTCGCATACCACCCTACGAGTGGGGCTTTAATACCTTCGAGTGCTCGCATACCTCCCTACGAGTGGGGCATCCATATCTCCAAGTGTTTGTATACTGCCTTATGAGTGGGGCATCAATATCTTAGAGTTCTCCCATACCGCCCTATAAGGGGGGCATCCATGTCTCCGAGTGTTTGCATACCGCCCTATGAGCGGGGCATCAATATCTCCGACTGCTCATATACCGCCCTACGAGTGGGGTAGACTTGAATTTATCACTCAAATCTGATCAAAGGATTCACATCTCATAATGATATATGGTACACTCACTTTTTCTTAACATATGAGTCTAATAAGAGATTTATTTTACCTAGTAATGTGCAATCTATTTAGTTCATTATATACAGGTGATAAACTCCTCCCAATCATATCTATAAGGTATAACTTTTCTCAATCTAATCATTCTTATGTCATAAGACCTAACCCACATAGGGGTCTCAAGAAGCACAAAATATATAACCCATGTAGATTCTTCAATAAAACTAAAACATATAACCCATGTAAGAGTCTTTGACAAAAAAAATCATATAACCTATGTAAGGATCTCTGACAAAATAAATCATATAATCCATGCAAGGGACTCCAACAGAACAAATCATACAATCCATGTAAGGGTCTCCGACAAAACAAATCATATAACTCATGTAAGGGTCTCTGATAAAACAAAAATATATAGCCCATGTAAAGGTCTCCAGAAAAACATATCATATATATTGGGCTATCAGAGGCATCTTCACTTATTGATGTGACCTGGTGATTGGATACTTGAGGGCCATATAGGCCAACCGACTTAAGGTCTCCGAGCCCAAAAGGGCATGTTCCCACATAAGGGTATCACATTAAATCCTGTGTCAGAAACTAAATGTTAAAAACATGCTTATGTAAAGTAAAGTAACAACTACATAAATATGTTTTTTAAAATATTCATATGTCCTATCTCATAAAAAGTACAAAAACTAAAGAAATAAAAATAAATCACATGTAAAGGGCCAGGTACCAAAATGTAAATAAAGATGGTTGACCCAAATTCTAAGGACAAAAGAATGCTCATGAAGGTAAAAACCTTTTTCATGCCAAACATCACCAATGATAAAACAAAATAGTTCAAGTCTTTTCAAAACTCATGTAGAAGTCCAAGAAAAATGCTCCATGAAAAATCCAAAGTAAATTATGCTAAAAGTAACATGCTCATGACACCAAAAGCTACCAATGGATGCAAAGCCTATTGTAATAAAAAATAATTCTAAGATTCTAACATGGGAATCAATATAATTAACATAAATCAACATGGAATAACATGAAGTAAAGGAAATTCACCAAAATAAGTATTAGGCTTATGCAAAGAGTCCAAAGGCACCTAAAAGACATGTAAATCATGGAGAACTAATAATATGACAATTAGCCAAATATGTAGAATGCAAGAAATTAGGGGTTTCAATGGAAAATCAAAGGATAAACCAAGATACACCACATAGAACCTTCTAATAATCCAAATCAAATAAATCCAACTCTAAAACCTTTCAAAATATAGTAAAGATCATCAAGCCCACTCAACAAAGATGCTAACATCATGTAATTAGTTCTATATTCCCCGAACTTATGAAAAGAAGATAGTAAATCATTCCTAATATTAATCAAATCAAAGGAACTAGAATCCAACTCAAGGAATTCAACACTCTCATGAAAAATAGATGTGAATCCTCCAAATAAGAACCTATTGTCTACCAATCTATGATTGTAGGAAGGGAAAGTGTGCTTAAATTTCATATTCACTCACTAAATCAATAGAGATTATGGGCATCACAGAAAGACCAGGTAGGTCTGCCCACTCCACTTCAGGGGTTTGGAGTCACCACCAATTCGGCTTTTTACAGGCGAGGTTGAACACCTGCCTCCTTTCTAGGGAAATGGAGGATACAGGCTTTTCGGGGCCCATGCTAGGCACTTGGGCCTAGGGTTGACTCTTTAACTGGTCTGGTTTACAGAGATCTGGGTAAGCTGTTTAGTTATAATTAGGGAAGGTGTTAGGCACTCCAATTACCCACCTTTTTAGGGTGGCTCCTCTAACCTAGCAACTTCTAAGTGATAGTGTGTGTGTGTGTCTGTTTATTTATTTGGTCTGGACCATCCCTGTGATGTGATTATTGCAGTCACACCTGAGCCATAGTCTCTAGCTTCCTACATACCCGATCTTGTATGGTTCTATGTTCCTATGGTTTTGTTAGGATCAGACTGTATGTAGTTCTGAGGGTTTGTAATTCTTGGTAGTCAAGTACGTCTGACTGTGAGATTAGTTCATGATAGGTTCATTTTAGGGTGTTTATATACTTACAGAGTATTCCCCGTTGCTGAAATGTGTTAGTGAAAGGGATTCAACACTATGTTATACCAATTTGAGTGTTTTATGAACCTAATTGGGCTATAGTCAAATCCTAGGGTCTTTGGGCTGTAAACTAGTATGACATGACCCTAAGGTAAAGTGGGGAGACTATAAAAAGTCGAGAAGGATTGAAAAGCATTGGTTGGGTTGGGTTACTCAACCGGATCATACTGACATAGCAGCCACTACACTAGCATTGTCTCCCAGGTAAAATTCAAGTGTTTGGATATCTAGATGTCTGATGTTGGACTTATTCTAAGTACAAGGCTAGACAAGGGTCTTGGGAAGTTTTTTTGTCAGTACGCCTAATCTCCTAGGTATACGCCTGATTTGTGGTACGCCTGATCTCCCATAGAGTGAGAGTTCAGGCGTATAGCTTCAATTGGGTCCCACTTGACCCTTGCTATTAATTTCAGATGCTGGAGTTCACATAGAGGTCATGTTTCTACTTTTTTATGAATTTTTGGGTTGTTGTGAGTGTTTGGACACTTGGGGACACAATTTAAAGTCACCGTGACTAGGTATGCCTGAATTAATCAAGGTACGCCTGAACTCCACATACACCTGAACTCCATATACGCTTGAACTCCACATACGCCTGATCTTCCACAGAGTGGGAGATCAGGCGTATTGGTTGTTTCCTAGGGAAACAACAGTCTGTCTCTAGGATTTTGGGCCATTTCTTGGGGTCCACTAGCCCTGGTTCTTTTTAGGGAGGTAAGTAACATACCCAGGAAGACTTATAAAAATCCCCAGCCCTTGGAGAATAGGTGGGACCCACCCTTAGAATTTTCAAAAATAGAAAACATTGTGTTTTTAACAAGTTTTTCAGTAAAGTTTGGGTTGTGGGACCCATATCTCGCAATCCAAAAATCAGATGGGTCCTAAATTTTACAGGGAATCTAAGGGGTCATTCATGAGTTTTTAGTTAAAATTTTGAGCTCAAATTCATTTTCTACATAGAGTTATAGTTTAAACAATATGAGCAACTACAATAGTACAGATTTTGATCAGCATGCTATGTATTGAAAGTAAAAATATCTAGAATTGGTAAATGGAGCTACAAAAATTAATTATATGACTAAGATAGTTAAATAAACATGGAACTAAACACTTAAACGAAATTATTTTACAAAGAGGATAAAACAATTACAGAGGTTGGGTGACCCTGTGAAACAGTGTATAAACATATTGTTTTAGGGGGTGAAGTGGGGTCCATTCTTGGAACCAAACCTCACTTTTTGAGGTTCAAATTATGCACCATGATAGGTCTAAGGGTCAGTTACATCTGATGTGAGCCATTGGCCCCACTTCAATATAAAAATGAAAAAAAAACATTCCTACTTTATCATGTAGTATATAAAAATAAATAAAAAAACAGAAAAACAGGGAGAAATATTGTCTCCCCATGTCTCAGTAATGAAGTCTAAGTAAATGGGGTCACTGCATGGGAGTAGGGTTCTTTAGAGTCTAAAAGAGGGGGGAGAGAGGGCCTACTTGACCATGGGTTGGCTCCTTCTTCTTTCTTTCCTTTTCTTTTTCTTCTTCTTTCTCTTCTTTTTCTCTCTTTTCTTT
>JAOXJP010226289.1:0-11516 GCA_025762735.1 Platanus orientalis | reverse complement strand
ACATGCCATGTTCAGTCCTCCACCACCATCCTCCATAGAAAAGTCAGTTTTTATCTCTTCTACTCAGCATGGTGGTCAAGGAGGTTCCTATGGTTGTGGACGTGGTGGTAGGGGAACTTTACAAGATGGCCAAGGTAGTTTCTCAGGTGATCAAAAAGATAAACTCAAATGTGAGCATTGTGGCCGTTTTCGACATACGAAAAATAATTATTGGGATTTTCATGGTCGTCCTTAAGAATTCCAGAGTCGCCCTCAGCGTGGTTCATTTTCTAGCGGGCATGACAACTGTCGTTTCATAGGTGTGGTCGGCCAAGTGCCAATTCTATGATATCTACTGCATCTGATGTTACTCCTACTTCCACTGATCCTGCTACTAGCTCCTTCTCTCAGGACGAGATTAAGGCTCTGAGACGCTTTATGTCTAGTTTGGACACCTCCACCTCGTCCCCTCAGACTTCTTTTGCACAGTCAAGTACCTCTGCCTCTGCGTTCAGTGATAGTGTTTCTTCCCCTAGTCACTCCTGGATCATTGATTTAGGAACATCTGACCATATGACTGGTACGTCATCTTTTTTTTCTTCGTATTCTGTTTGTTCTAGGAAGGATAAGGGTCGCATTGTCGATGGGTCTTATTCCTCTATTGCGGGCAAGGGGAACATACTTGTCACACCATCCCTACCTTTGTCATTTGTTCTCCATGTCCCAAAGTTTACTTTAAACCTGCTATCTATGAGTCATTTGACAAAGTCTCTTAATTGTAATATAACATTTTTTCCCTCATTGTGTTTTTTAGGACTTGGGTTCGAGGAGGACGATTGGTAAGGGACATGAGGACAATGGCTTATACATCTTGGATGTTCCTCCTTATTCAGGATCACCAGTTCAACAGATTTTCGCTCCTGCAATAAAGGATAACATCATTGGCTATCTACAACTGTCCTAGTGGTACAATCATTTGGGTCACCCTTCTCTTTCTACTTAAAAAAAATTGTTTTCACAGTTATTTTCTAATTGTAGTTCTATTTTTCATTGCGCTCCTTGTGAGTATGCCAAGCATTGTCGAACTTCTTATCCAATTAGTTTGAATAAAAGTGAATCCATCTTTAATGTTGTTCATTCTGATGTATGGGGTCCTGTTTCTACTATTTATTTGCTTGGGTTTAAAGATTTTGTGACTTTTGTTGATGATTATTCTCGAGTTACTTGGGTCTATTTATTAAAATCAAAGAGTGATGTTTTCCCTACATTTGTCTCATTTCATAAGATGGTTGAGACCCAATTTAACAAGCGGATCAAGGTTTTACGTTTTGATAATGGCGGTGAGTATATGTCCCATGCTTTTTCGTCATTTCTTGATCAATTATGAATTATCCACCAGACCACTTGTTCAAGCACTCCGAAACAAAATGGAATTGCTGAGAGAAAAAATAGACATTTAGTTGAAGTGTCTCGTGCATTGTTGTTTACTATGAATGTGCCCAAAACTTTTTGGTTTGATGTTGTCTAAAGTGCTGCATTTCTCATCAATCGACTACCTACCAAAGTGCTTGATTTTCAAACCCTTATTGCTGTCCTGTCTTCTCTTGCTACATTGTTTCCTATACCTCCAAAGGTTTTTGGGTGCATCTGTTATGTGTAGGTGGACAAATCCCAACGGTCTAAATTTGATCTAAAATCTCTTAAATGCATTTTCTTAGGGTATGCTCTTAGCGTCCCTGGTGGCACTGGTTCAAGTCACGGAAACAGCCTCTCCAGAAATGGGGGTAAAGGCTGCGTACATCTTGCCCTCTCTAGACCCCACGTTAGCGGGAGCCTAGTGCACTGGGCCACCCTTTTTTTATGCTCTTAGCCAAAAGGGAAATAAGTGTTACCATCTTGCTACTTGACAGTGGTTTGTGTCTATGGATGTTACATTTCATGAAACCATTCCGTTCTTTTCTTCCACTTATATCTCTACTCAGGGGGAGTTTTTCCCAGAGGAGTCTCAATTCACTCCTCTTCCTGTTCCAGCCTTTATTTTTGATTCAGGTGCTCGTACTCAGGGGGAGAAGGTACTTCATGTTTATACCAGAAATAAGAAAATGGTCACTACAGATGCTCCTCTTGCTCCCCACCAAGATGTCTCTTCCGATCCATCTCCTAATCCAGGTAATTCTTCTCTTCCTGACTCTAATCTACCTATTGCCATTCGGAAAGGTGTCAGATCTTGTGTAAAATATCCTTTGGCTAACTTTGTGTCTTATTAGTCATTATCTTTGTCACATCGTAGTTTTGCTCTTGCTTTGTCATATGTGTTTGTACCTCGTAGCGTTGCAGAAGCTTTTTCTCAACCGTGGTGGAAGGCTGCTATGCAGGAAGAAATGATTGCTCTTGAAAAAAATGGCACTTAGGAGATTGTTGATCCTTCTCGCAACAAAGTTCCTATTGGCTATAAATGGGTATATACCGTGAAGCTGAAGAATTATGGATCTGTAGATTGCTATAAGGCTCGCTTGGTGGCCAAGGGCTATACCCAAACTTATGGGATTGATTACCAGGAGACCTTTGCTCCTGTGGCTAAATTAAATTCTATTCGAGTACTTATCTCTGTGGCTACTAACAAAGGGTGGTCCTTACGTCAATTTGATGTCAATAATGCCTTTCTCCATGGTGATTTGGCTGAGGAGGTGTCATGCGGCCTCCACCTAGTTTTCTTCCCTCTTCCTCTAAAGGGAAGGTATGTCGTCTTAAGAAGGCCTTCTATGGTCTCAAACAATCTCCTCGGGCTTGGTTGGAACGCTTCCGCCTGGCTGTACTTCAATTTGGGTACTTTCAGAGTCAAACTGATCACACTTTATTCTTCAAGCGTATTGGTGGTAATCATCTTACTGCCTTGATTGTTTATGTTGATGACATTATTGTCACTGACAATGATCTGGTGGAGATCTATCAGTTGAAATTGCAGTTGGCAAAGGAGTTTGAAATTAAAGACCTCGGACAACTACGGTATTTTTTGGGTATTGAAGTCACTCGGTCCAATAAGAGTATTTTTATTTCTTAGCGGAAGTATGCTTTGGATCTTTTAGCAGAGACTGGTCTGATAGCTTGTAAGCCTACTAACACACCGATCGATCCCAATCATCGTTTTACCGCTGATGTGGGCGACAGACTCATTGATGCAGGCAACTATCAGCGTCTTATGGGACGCCTTATTTATCTTACTATCACCCGATCTAGCATTACCTATGCTGTCAGTGTTGAGTTAGTTTATGCATGCCCCTATTACTGTGCACCTTGATGTTGTGTGTCGTATTCTTCACTATCTTAAGAACAACCCTGGTGCTGGCCTTTTATACTCTCGACATTCTGACTTGATTATTGAAGGCTATACTGATGCTGATTGGGCTGGCTCTCTTACTGATCGTTGTTCTACCTCTGGCTATTGCACCTTTATTGCACCTTTGTTGGAGGCAATCTGGTTACTTAGTGAAGCAAGAAGCAATCTATTGTTACACGCTCTAGTGTTGAAGCTGAGTTCCGTTCTATGGCTCATGGTGTTTGTGAGCTTTTGTGGTTACGTCTTCTTCTCTCTGAGCTTGGTTTTCCTGTAACCTCACCTATGCATTTCTATTATGATAATAAGGCTGCCATCAATATTGCTCATAATCCAGTGTAACATGATCGCACCAAACACATTAAAGTTGATCGGCATTTTATCAGGGAGAAACTCCATACTGGGATCATTTGCACCCCATTTGTGCAAATTGGAGATCAACTTGCAGATATATTTACAAAGGGTCTTGGCTGTGACTTGTTCTCTTCATTGGTTCGCAAGCTGGGTCTCTTTGATATCTATCACCCAGCTTAAGGGGGAGTGTAGACGTATATGTAGTGAGGGGGTATAAGGGTATTTTTGTATTCTTGTACCTTAGTATATAATAATAAAATATATCATATGGGAGAACCAATCTACAAGTCTCCCTACGTTTCTCTCTTCTTTCTCTCTCTCTTCTCCTTTCTTTTTCTTAATCTTCTTCTCATTGAATTCAAAAACTCCAACTAACACACACTTATGAGCCTTAGGATCAAGTTTTGTGCGATCAGATTTAGGAATATTGACAAAACAAATACAACCAATTGTCTTGGGAGGCAGGGAAAGAATTTCAAGTGGAGTATGATAAGAGAGGACTCGGGTTGGTAGTCTATTCATCAGATATGCTGCAATTTGAATAACATCAGACCAAAAAGTTTTCGGTAAATGCATGGTGAACATAATAGCCCAGACAATTTTAAGAAGAGATCTATTCTTCCTTTCTGCTACTCCATTTTGTTCTGGAGTGCTGTGACATGTAGTCTGATGAACAATACCAGATTTATCAAGGTAGGAAGCCATGTTCCCTGAGATATATTCTCCCCCATTGTTTGATCGAAGGATACATATTTTTGCATCAAATTGTGTCGCAATCATATTATGAAAAGACTTAAAAGCAATATACACATTACTCTTATGTTTCAACAAATAGACCCATGTAGCTCAAGAGAAATCATCAATAAATGTGACAATATCGAAATCCAGACAATGACACAGTAGAGGAAAGTCCCAAAACATTTGAGTGAATAAGAGAAAAAGGAAAATCACTTCTTTTATTACTTATTGAGTAAACAATCCGACAATGTTTAGACAACTGACACAGTTCACAATTAAAAACTGAACTAGAGGAACACTGAAGAAACATTTGACGCAACAAAGAAAAAGATGGGTGCCTTAATCTGCGATGCCATAGCAACAACTCAGCTGAAGAGAGAGAGTTTCCCTTTATTACTGAAGATGCAACTGGAGTACTAGAATCCAAGATAGAAAGTCCATCCTTCTCATGCCCCAAGCCAATCATCTTCAAGTCCTAAAACACAATACAAAGGAAAAAAAAGTGACAAAACAATTCAGAAGTTGAGTTAAATAACTAATAGACAAGAGATTTAAAGTAAAGTTGGGAATATGTAATACAAAGGACAAAGATAGCTCGGATGTGGCATGTATATCTCCATGACCAGCCACTAAAGAGTATGAGCCATCAACAATACACACTTTATCCCTACCAGAAGTAACTTGATAGGTATGGAAAAAAGTAGACATACCGGTCATATGATGAGATGCTCCTAAATCGATAATCCAGGAAGTTTGAGGGGAGGAAATAGAAGCAAATAGGGCTAACCCAGGTATACCTGTGTGTGCAAATGAGGAGGTGGGAGCTGCAGAAGAAGTATCAAGTTGAGCAACAAAATGACGAAGAGCTTCAATCTCGGACGGGGACAATGCCCCACCATCATTAAAACTAGCAGGTGCTACAAGAACCATCTTAGAGGATGTGGAAGCCACAGTATGAGCACTAAATCTACCACCTGAATGGCCACCACCTTTGCCTCCTCTAAAACCACCACGTGTAAAAGGACGAGATGTCTCCTGTGAAAAAGGACAAGATGTATTCTGAGGTGGACGACCATGAAGATCTCAACAATTTTCCTTGGTATGGCGAGTGCGACCACAGTGTTCATAGATAAGCTTATTCTGATCATCAAAGGAACTGTTACCAAAGCGACCCCCACGCCCACGAGAATTATTGCAACCCTGTCCACCTCGCTGAAAGGAAGACGATGCAAGTGTGGACTTTTCAATCACTGGAGATACATTCATTATACCCTGTCTTCTTTCTTTACGATGAACATGTGAGTAGACCTCCTGTAATGGTTGTAATGGATCATGACCCAGAAGATTAACCCGAACTTGCTAATATTCCTGATTTAGGCTAGCTAGAAATTCAAAAGTTTGAATTTCTTCAACATGCTTCTTATATGCGGTAGAATCCTTCACATATGATGGACGGTAAGTAGTATAATGCTTTAATTCTTCTCACATTTTTCGAAGAGAATAGTAAATAGATAAAAGAAGATCTCTTTGTTTAAACTTGGAAATTTACTGCTTCAAATCATAAACTTTTGTAGTGTGTCTAACTTTAGAGTAGGTTTGTGATAGAGAACTCCAGATCTTGTGGGCTGTGTCAAGAAACAAGTAATGCCTACTTATTTCAGGTTTCATTGAGTTAAGTAGCCAGCCCATGAGAAGGGCATTTTCTGTCTTCCACTTCCTATACTTGGGATCTCCCGAAGTAGGAACATCGATCTCACCAGTCAAATACTGTTCCTTATCCTTTCCTTGAAGAAAAATAAGAACGGCTTTAGACCAAGCCAAGTAATTAGTACCGTCAAACTTCACGGTTGTGATCTGAGAGTGAGATAAATCAGAAAGGTTCATGACCATGGTATCTTCCATCACCCCAGAGCCAGTGGGGATATCACTAGTTTTGGAATTATAACTGACTTCAGACATGTCCATAAATGAACATTAAGTGAGTTTGCTAAAAAAAAAACAATTTCCAGCTAGCAAAGGTGATGTTTGCACTGCAGAGCTAGGCATAAGAGTTGGTAAATCTCTTTCAACTGAAGGTAAACTGCAATGGGAATGATTCCAACATGTTCTCCACTAAAAAACGACCAGGTGGGTGTAGGAGGAAAGATCTAACATCCCAAGAAATTTCGTACAAGGGAGCACGAACTGGCTGAGGCGTCTGCACGTCACGAGCAGGAGATTTGAGATCTCTCTCAAATCAAAACCAAACCTCACGGGGTTTGTTCCTGTGTATTCTCCACCAAAAAACGACCCACCCTCTATGATTAATCGAGAGAAAACTCCCTACATACGATCGAATCGAAGAAAAATTCAAAAATTGGGTTTTTTCTTGTTTGGATCGAAACCCTCGAAAAACACACTTGCAGATATCAAAACTTTTTGCAAAAATCATAACAATTCATCTTAAATCAGCACGATATGAACCATGTGCTTTGCTATGTCTGACACATCTAACACCTGTACGGATAGGCTAGCGTCAGCTGTATGGACATTGATGTCAGCCTCGATTTTCGAACCTCAATATGGTTTTGGTTGGTTTAGGTCTTCCTTCTTGGCTCTAATACCAAGTTGGATTTAAGGGTTTGGTGAAGAAGAAGAAGAAAGAGAGATTAAAATGTGGGGAACTGTGTAGTGTAGGGTTTCTACACTATTCTTATTTATATGAAATACGCATATATTATACTATATGGTATAGTATCTCTCATGTACATGACTATTATACCCTTAATATATGTTTAATACTTAATATGCTAATAACATGGAGACCCAAAACCCTGGAATGGGACTAGGCCCCCACCTAGTTTAACACCGGTGGTGGAGGCCACTCCCTTCCCCTTGGATTAAAGGTTTCCTACCGTCTTCTTTCTTATATGTTTTAACTTGTTCTAGATTTCTTACTACTAAAAGTTGACACAATTGCAAGAAGACTCATCACTGGCTCTTCAACCATAGATTTCTGATCAAGGCAGCACTCCTAGGAGTGCCTACATAAAGGGCCGACACAAAGGGAGTTGGAATCCTGCCTATAGCTTTAGCTAAGTCAAAGTTTTATTATGTTTACTACAAAACAGGCGTGACCCAGGGTGTCTGGGCCATTCCGGAAGATTGAGTACCAACTCCAAACCCCCGGGACCTTGGCTAATTGGGTTCTTCCATGGTGTTTTACACCCTTGGGTGACCCAGTAGCAAGCAGCATCCCACAGAAAAAACTCATCAAATTGAAACTCTACATGGGGTTATCCTAGGCTGGCGGCACACCTGTAGTTTTGGGCAGATTTAGGGATTTTAAAAATCTCATTGTTTCGACAATCTTGGATGGGGATTTTGGTTGGCTTTTAGCAAGGACACTTCAAGAGTTCTAACCATCTTTGAGTATGTTTTGAAAACCCCAATCCTATTTTGAGCCCTAATCATGCTCAACAAATCTTATTTAATGCCCATGCAAAGCCTTTCTTCTATTCAAGTTTTAAAATTTCGTTATCGTGACTCGTATCGTGGCTTGGAGAGACGAAGACGTCTTGTGTTTCACAGCTTATCGTAGAGAGACGGCGTATGAAACCGAGAGACAGTGAGAAATGAGGGAAAAACTAATCAAATGAAGGAATTTTGATTTTAAACTTCAGGATTTGATAGAATAAACACTAATTCACATTTATGAATTATTAAAATATAGGAAATAATCATTTATGATGGTTGGGAGAACCGTCACCCTTATGACATATGTTGTCACCTATAGAATCTATGGAAACACTATGTAAGCCTTGGAAATTTTCAATGAAATTTTAGAAAAAGGTTGTAATAAACATTATTAAACACTTATAAACTATTATACTTCATTACACACTTGGGTATCGATAGTTGGGAATTGGTACCCTCGTGACACTCGTTATCGTGCATGTACAAAATTTTAAGTATTAGATGTTGATAAATAAGTAAATAACACTACACATTGTAAAATAAAGCTATAAATCCGCATCCATAAAACATGATCAATGATATAAATGTATAATTGAAACAATGTCATTTTCATTCATTGATTTTTTCTGTACTTATAGAGTTGAACATGACTATATGACATGAGTACATGTTTGATGCAATTTTTTTTTTTAATTAAGGTAAACATACTGTGTATGTGTCAATATGTTCAAATATGATTTTTGAATTTTTTCTTATTTTTTGGCATTTTAATTTTAATTATTAAATAAATACAAAAAATATTTTATTTCAGAAATCTACCAAAACGACATATTATGTGCAAAATGGTATGTAGTATGCCATCTAAAAAAATTAGACCAAACGATGCTCATTTCATGTAATTTTTTGAATTTTCTTTAATTTTTTTTCAAAAAATTGTTTTTTTCTATGAATATGTAGATCTATCAAAAATGTATAACATTTAAAAAATATAAAAGGACTAGAGAAGAAATAGAGAGATTACCGAAGTTTTTTTATGAGATTTTGGGTTTCAGGATCGATCCTTCGATCTGGCTCAAATCTTGCTTTTCAAACGAAATGGACTCAAAGGGAGTCCAAGATTTGGTTTATGGAAGCTAACTCTAGTAAAAATAAAAAAAAGTTGAAATTAAACTAAATTTTGAGGTTTGTGATACGGGAGGTGTTTTCACTGCGAGACATGATACCCCCTGCATGGCAATACCCTCTATTTTTAAGCAAAAAATGCCACAGAATTACCATGTATTGCGAGACATTTGCGAGACGTGGTAATTCTCCTGAGATTTCAAGGTATATGCCCTTTTCGTCTCGGCAGCCTGCGATACGTCTCACGCGAGATTATGAACCATGCTCCCAACTACATGGCTCCTCTAAAATTAAAAATTCGTTGTATTCCTGGTTTTGCCCCTTATTTTTTAAAGAAAACACTGACAGACCACTACTTTCACTTGGAGTAGATTTTCATGTTATGTTAAATGTCCAAATTACCCTTAAATCTTGGTGCAACCTATGTGGGAAGTAGGGAGACGAGAAGACGAAGAGAAAGGGTTTTATTCTGTAACGTGAGGTGTTCTCTTTGCTTGAGAGAATCACTCAAGCTTCTACTTTAGATGATCTCGAGTCATAGAGCAACGATTCTAGTTCCAATCCAGATATTTCTTTACAGGTCCACACTCCTGATTGTAGAAGAGCCTTAGTATATCCTACTCTTACCAATCCCTGCATCCAATCTACCCATCTTTGTCCCATCAAAGACAAGCCCGCTGTCCTCTTTAAGTACAACTGTGTTTTTTTACTTCTCTACTGGGAGACACATAGGATGGTCATGGACCGAGGTCCCTCTTCTCGTTTATGTAACCTGTACGGCTTTCCATCCTACGCTGACTGGTTCAATAGACTACCATGGCTCAAAGTACTACAATAAACTAATGACTTACTACCTATAAGTCGCCACAGTTAAGCATAATAACAACAAAGGCCTTGTATTTCTAAAAATAAAGAAAACAAGAAAGACTGTCGTTCTAATCTTTTGAGACTAATGCTAACCCCACTGGGCCCAACCATTAGACCCATTACGGTTTCCCATTCATTTCAGGCATTCATCCTTATAAAATGAAATAAAATATCATGTTAAGTAGATATTTTAATATAAAAAAAGAGTCGTCGTTATTTAAAAGTAGATATTTTAAGCATGTCAAGTAGAGATTTTAAGCCTTTCTCCACCAGTGGTGCCAAGCAGAGCCTTGGCCTTCAGGTCACGGATCAGTAATTACTGTGGATGCAGGTGGAGCTACAACCTGCGGCAGAGCAACAATAGTTGTTTAGTCATCTGGTGGCTTCATTCCCGTCAATGCAAGAATGAAGTTCACTAGAACGACGAACATGGTCCACGCGTTTTTCAGGTGATGCCAGTTGTTGTATATAGTCCAAATGACCAACACATGGTTTGTTGTAAAACCCCCCAACTGAATATCTCTTTCAATATAGAATATAGGGGAGGTGCCGGAAGAGGAATGGTCGGAGTGGGTAGTGGAACAAATGCTCGGTAGATTACACGCAGTACCTTCGCTGAAGGAAGATAATTGCAATCTTTGTTCATCCCCAGGGTGGTAATTGGTTTTAGTCCTGCTCTTCCTCTTACTAATTTAAATAGATGAATAACTAGTCCATTGGGGTAGTGGAAATCCTACTAGAAAGAACTCCACTCTAGAGGAGTGGTTTTGCCCATTTTTTATGAACGAACTCTACTTTGGAGTGGTTTTGCCTTTTCTTACTTCATCTGCTGAAGGACCTCCACTTCGGAGGTCATTAGTGTTAAATGAAGATGTAATAAAAAAAATCTCAGTGAAAATATCCTGAGCAACACCTTGCTATTTAAGGTCGGAAGTGTAGAAGATTACAGATGACTCTACAAGAGAGAAAAGATATACAAGTATATGGAAGGATAACTTTACAAGAGAATGAAAGCAAGAGGAGATGTAACAAAAAAAATGCTATTAGTAACTGGAATGATGCGTTGTCGTTAGTGAGTCCAATGCTAATTCAAGGTTGTGTACTGGCGTTATGGTAGATTCCAATATGACAATGGAAAAAAAATATTTATTTATTTCTCTTTTAAAAAAAATTTTAAAAAATTCATAGCATTGTTTGGTCTAATTTTTTTATATGGCATACTACATACCATTTTGCACATAATATGTCATTTTGGTAGATTTGTGAAAATAAAATATTTTTTGTATTTATTTAATAACTAAAAATTTTAAAAAATTCTGAAAAATGCCAAAATAATAAGAAAGATTTTAAAAAGCATATTTGAACATAATGACACATACAAAGTATGTTTATCTTAATTCTACTATTTTTTTGTATTTTTAAATTTTTTTACAAAAAAATAATAAAAAGTTAAAAATTAAAAAGAAAAGAAAAGAAAATTACATCAAACATGTATTCATGTCATGTAGTCATGTTCATGCATAAGTGTAGAACATTTTGAACTCTTTAAGTGTAGAAAAAATCAATGATCGAAAATGACATTGTTTTAGTTATACATTTGTATCATTGATTATGTTTTATGAATGTGGATTTATAGCTTTATTTTGCAATGTGTAGTGTTATTTAC
>JAOXJP010226288.1:0-11516 GCA_025762735.1 Platanus orientalis | reverse complement strand
TTTACAATGTCCCAACATTTTTTGAAAAAGGAAATAGAGAAGCCATCTGGGCCCAGGGATTTATCTCCACTCATACCAGAAATGATATTCCACACTTCCTCCTCCGAAAAAGGTCTCTTTAACGTATCCTTCTCCACCCTCGAGATCCTCTCAAACTCCATTCCCCCTAGAGAAGGCCTAGAGTAATGCTCTTCCTTATACAACTTCATATAGAAGGATTCCACTTTATTTCTAATTTCCTGAAGATTCTACGTCCACCTCCCGTTAACCGATAATCCCAAGATCCCATTATTATCCATATCATGAGAGGCAACTTTATGGAAGAATTTCGTATTCCGATCTCCTTCCTTCAACCACTTAATTTTAGACCATTGTCTCCAAAAAATCCCCTCCTTAATGGCCATCAGAAGAAACTCCCTACGTAAAGACTCCCTCTCCACTCTCTCCTCCTCAAACAATATATGATCTTCTTCTTTTAAGTCCAGATCTCCAATTTTCTACGCACAAATCTTTAGGTTCAACTTTAAAGAACCCCCCGAGGTTTTATTCCAGGCTTTCAAGTACTTAAGAGCTTTTAGCTTGAGAGAAAAAATCATACTAGCATTACCCGAGAAAGGCTCCTTGTTCCACTCCCGCTCCACAATCTCCAGAAAATCTGGCTCTAAAAACCACACCTCCTCAAAACAAAAAGGGGAAGGCCCACCATTGATCCTAATGGGCTCCAAAACAATAGGAGTATGATCAAAAATAGGTCTAGGCAAGGCCACCTGAGAACGGTTAGGAAATAAATCCTCCCAACCCATACAAAATAGGAAGCGGTCAATTCTACTCATAGAAGCTTGTTCATGAAAGTTGGACCATGTAAATTTAGCACCTTTCAAATGACCATCAATAAGATTCCACCTTTCGATAAACTCCCCAAATTTCGACATCCTCAAATCCCTACCACCCTCACCTTTATGCTCATGGGAGTACCTAACCAAATTGAAATCCCCACCAATACACCAAAGCAAATCCCAACACGCTTTTAAATCATCCAACTCCCCTAAAAACCCGTCAACTTCAGACCTAAGGTTCAGGCCATAAACCCCTGACAAAACCCACTCCTCTAAATACCCCTTCAACCTACATCTGACCGAGACCGAAAATGCCCAAATCTCAGACTCCAGCACCTCAATCTTATCCATGTCCCAAATCAGGAGAATACCACCTGCAGCACCCCACGAAGGGAGAGCCAACCATGAGAAGTTTCTCTTCCCCCAAATCTCATACACAATCGAGTCACTCATCACTTGAATTTTGGACTCCTGAATGCAAAAGATATCAGAATTAATCCCTTTGATACAATGATTGATAGTCACCCTCTTATCCCTATTCCCCATACCACAAACATTCCAAGATAATATTTTAAGATCCATAAGCACAATACAAGGTTCCCTTTCCACACCTCTCACCCCCTTCACACAGCTGACCACCTCTCTTATCATAATTCACACTACTCTCCAATTGTTTCAATTCATTTTTAAGCATCTTACTCTCAACTGATTTTGTACCACTACCACTCGTTCCTTTCACCCGTCTCGATTCAATCAACCAAAACAGTTTCATAGTTTCATTTTCAATACCCTCTAAAGACATACCCAAAAATGGACCAAACTCCCCCATTTTGCCCAACACCCATTCCGACATATACTACTCATTTCTCTCTAACACCCCTACAAGAAAAAGAATGTTATCCTTTTCAGAAAACTGCTTTGGGGTGTCTTCCCCCTTCAATAACTCCCCCTCCATCCGGTCAACTTCTTGTCCCACCTTCCTAGGCACATCCACTGCCAATGGCTCCACCTCCAAGGGATCCATCCCAACATTCCCCTTAAATAGTCCCCTGAACGACCCCACCTATTGATCAAGTTCCCCACAAATTCCAACAGAATTCCGAATAACCCTCACAGCATCCTGGATAAAAATCTGACCCTTATGATACACAGTCTCATTCCTACAAAGATCAAGCGCAGATAGCAAAGTAGAGGAATGGAAATATGGAATAAGGTTAGGTTGACCTGTCACCAGTATATGATTGAGGAAGGAATAGGTTTGAGTCCCTACTTTCCTACTATCAGGCGGATTAAACTTGGGCTTCATTTCCCCATTCACCTTTAAAACCTCATCATCCTTCTTTCCACCCGTAGGAAATGCACCCACAGAAGAATGAGAACAACTGTTGGAAAAATCGTCCAAGTCAGTCTGGGCAAACCAAACCGTCAGCCACTGAGAAGCCTTAGAAGAAACGTGAAAATCCAAATCTTTAGGTTTGTCAGCCATAGACGAAACCCCTTTTTCTGTCTCAACTCGATCCCCCTCTCCCCTGCTCCTCACATCGCTAACCAAGATATGCACACCATCTCTCTCTCTGTCAATCACCCCAAGAAAAACCTGGCTCGTAACCCCAGCGGCCCATTTATCAACTATCCCCTCGACATTGGTCTCGGATCGAGGCTCCACTTCCTTATCGCAGTCAACTCAACTTCCAATTCCAATGAATCTGCAACCACCGAGCACCATCCATCTTTCGAAGAATCCACCTCCCTGTCCTGAGTCTCAGACCTCAAAATATAACCCTCTAGATCCACCACCGGCGACTTACGCCTCCACCGAATGGATCTTGAGATGCCGCCCGACATTTCCTTAGTTACTCCCTACCTCCTAAATCCCTCGTAACCCTCCCCCTTCCGTCAGACTTCACCATCGGGAAAGTCTTTCCTAGGCAAGTGCAAGTTCCTGTTGCGATACTCCCAACTCGAATTCCACTTTGCTTCGTAATCGGACGCTCCCCCCTTTGACTCACCAGAGGAGACCTGTTGAGAAGACAATCTAATTTCCATCTGGGTAGACTTGGAAGTGTCTCGAATATATTCAGCCTTAGTCGAATTTAAATTGGGCTGGACCAAGCCACCAAACCAACCTGTGGGAACCACTGGGCTTTTATACCATTTACTCCACCTTTCCTTACCACCATGGGCCTCTTCCAACTTATTATAAAGCCCAGACCTGGTCTCTTCTATATCCCAAGACCTAACTACCGTCTCCCCCGCCTCTTTCATCTGAAGCGCAACAACCGATTCAGATCCCGAGAAACTTCCTCTCTCCTCCCCCACTTTTGCGAGAGATTTTCAAGCACCCCCTTTCCTAGTGTTATAATTGACCCTACTCCAATCACCAATTGAAAGGGATGCCACCTCTTTCCTCTGACCACTAGGCATAGCATGGCCTACATCTACCATACGATCCTGTTGCACCCTATCACACCCCCCAAAATATGGCCCCTTTAGCGTAGATTGCACCCTAACCGACTCTAAACCCACATCCCCCTCAACGTCCACTGCCACACCTTTCTCCTTTCTTCTCACCCACACAAGTTCAGATTCGTCAGACGCCCCCCATACCCAACCCTCCCTGATTTGACCTCTCTGCAGTCCACCTTTTTGAAATTCAAATCCTTATTGTTCACTGGCCAATGCTCATCCCACCAACCACTCACCAGCGCCAAGCTGTTCATCCCTTCTACGCTAAGCTCTGGTAAAGACACCAACTTCTCATCAGACTCCAGTGATTTGTAATCATGCGACTCATCCAAACAGTCACCTTCAATGAAAATAGTTGCCAGGAAGTATTTCCCATGGTCCTCAATGGCAATCTGACGAGGGATAGCCCGAAGGTCTCCTACCTCCAGTTCCAGCCTCACCCACCAAAGCTCCTCACAACTGGAAGTTTTTGGGTCCACCGACCAAATCCCTCCACAAGTTTTACCAATCGCCTCAAAAATTTCCAGCACCCATAGGTGAAACGAAAGTCCCCTGACTCTAATCCATCACCTTTTAAAAAGGCTACCATAATTGATAGCAAACAGATTAGGACTCCATCTAAGGAAATCAGGGTCCCCAGGAATTGATCCCACCAGACCCCACTCACACAAGGCTCCAGCTTCCTCCATACACGAATAGAAAATAAGGGCGCGATCAATGTCCACGTCCACCCATTCCAAGTGGGGTGTCTCGTTAAACATGGCTACAAGACCTGCATTCACCTCCTCCCAAGCAACCTCCACACCATTCTTGATGCACACTACCACACGGTCCCATATCTCTTCCCCTCGTTCGTCCATAGCCCCACAGACATGAATGGCCCAATCCCTATCAAAGTGTAACATCTCCACTTTCGGCTTCTCCACCCGAGACCAACCACCCTCCAAATCATCCACCACCCCTAGAGGAGGGAAAGCAGCTTGGGAAGGAACAGCCTCATTACTTTTGATATGAGTAATCCCCCCAAAGTAGCATTGCAAAATATATGAGAAATTCTCCCATCCCGAACCCTCCTTCCCACCAGGCACAATAATCATGAATTCTTTTCAATTATTTCCGATATTTTCAAGAATTTTCCTTGTGCATTCATCCTTCCTTTAATGATAATATGCTGGCTACCATCATCCGTAGATCTAACAAAAGCCGGCAGATTAGTCTCCCATCAGAATAACCTGAAATTTTGTGTGGTGATACCTTAAAGATACATCCAATGCCCTGTAAAAGTGCAAAAAATAACATTGTGATACCTTAGAGAGACATCTAATAACCTAAAATTTTGCATGGTGAAACCTCTGACGCATCTGCAGCGGGGTAATTTGATAATTTCATAGTTCTACCTTGAAAATCCTGAAACCCTAAAACAGTCCTATTTTCGCCCTTCTTTTCATCTCTAATCTTTCTCTAATTCTATAGTCTTACCTTTTCTTCATCTCTCTAAGTCTTTTCTACAATGTAAGTCCTTTGGGTGTTGTTATATTCCATTGTTTGTTACTCTATTGTTATTCTTGCTTCCGCTACTTCCATTTGGGCCCATATCACTAAATTATACAATCCCTAGGCTTCCCTACACCAATTGGTATATTCTGCATCAAAAGTTCTCAAACACTATTCTAAAAGGTACAAAAGCCAACGCAAATATATTAGGATACTTCTCCCGAAGGGGAACCTCCCCATACATGTCATTCCAAAAGCTAATCTCCTCGCCCAAACCCACCTTAAACCTAATGAAACACCCAAAACTCTCCTTCTCAAGAACAATAGATTTCCATAAACCCACACATGGGCCTCTTGACACTCCCTAGGATCTCAAATAGAGCTACACCCATACTTCACCATAATGACCCTCCTCCAAAGATTATCCCTCTCATCCCCAAATCTCCAAAGCCACCTACAACACAACGCCTAACTATGAATTTTAATATTACGAATACCCAAGCCCCCCTCCGCCAAAAACTGACTAATACAGTTCCACTCAACAAGATGAAACCTTCTATAATCCTCCAAGTTGTTCCATAGAAAATTCGTAATACAAGTTTCAATTTTCTCAACAACCGAAATCGGGATTTTAAAAAGCTAGAGATAATAGTTGGGGATACTAGCAAGGGTAGTTGGGGATACTAGCAAGGACGCTTGTAATCATCGTAAGTCTAGCCTATTTTGAAAGGAGCAAGACCTTCCAAGAATCAAGCCTTTTAAAGACGCACTCCAACAATGGGTTTCAAACATATTTGTCTTTGAATCTCGCCCCCCAAGGCAGCCCCAGATAGGAAGACGGCCAGAACCAGTTTTGCAACCCAAAATAGTAGCCAATTCATGGATCTCCTCCACCACACCCACTTGAAAAATCTCACTTTTGGACAGGTTAATCTTGATACTCAAAACCGCATCAAAGCACCTCAAGACACATCTAAGATAGCCAATCTGTCTCCTATCCACATCATGCAAAATCATAGTATCATTTGCAAATTGGAGATCCAAAATTGAGAAATCACTATTCCCAACAAAGAAAGTCGAAAGGTACCCACTTTCCACTTTGTTGGTGTATTTAAAATAAAATAAAAAATAGTGGAATTTTTTAGAACAAGGGTAACGATCAGGAGAGTCTTTATGTTTCAGTTTATAGCACCCTTTTTAAGTGGTCTATTAGGAAGAACTTTGATGAGGGATCTTGGTATTTGTTATTGAATGAGTGTCATTGATATAAGGGGTTTTTTTTTAGTTTTCCTTGTCTTGGTATCCCTTTCTTCCTTTTATGAGTCAATTAGTCTCTGTTTTTTTTTTTTTTTTCAATGAAAATTTTATATCTTTCGAAAAAAATGAGGAGATATATTAAAAAAAGAAAATCTTTGGAATAGTTGAGCAAGGACATATTAAGAAAAAATTCCCATATGAGGAGGAAAAAAAGAAAGGGAAATTTAATTTGAGAAGAATAACAACAAAACATAATGCAGAAAATAAATTATGAAGGATAAAGACATTTTCTTGAATGAAAGAAAACCGAATTAGGAGAGGAAAAAAAACTCGGTTAATGAAGAACAATGATCAAATAGGAAAAGAACCAAAGAAAAGGAACAGAAATCCAGTCAACAGATTTCAAGAAAAAGTTTAATTAATAATTAAAATTTCTAATCAGACGCACAATCAAAATCGAGGTCACAGAAGAAGAGAAGAAGAAGGTGGGGGGGGGGGGGACGTATTAAAAAAAAATTAGGAACGTATTAAAATAAAATAAAAAAACTGAAAACAAAGGAACGGGTAAAAAGACGATGAGATAGAACCTGAAGGGTGAAATTGACATGGTCCTGTATGCCTGATAGATGAGTTTGAGCAGCTTCATTCACTTGATTCAGCTTTCGTTTCAATCTCTCTGAGACTATGCGCTCTTCAGCTGCTGCTATGTGATTCATCTATTCTCTCTGAAATGGGAAAACGGAAACAAAGCGGAGGACTTTGGCCCTTCTGGCTTCTCTAGTTTTTGGTTCCTTGTACAAGGGCTTAGGGCTGACTGGTTGAGAGGGGTTTTGGGTTTTGTGCAGAGAGCAAGGAGATCTAACGCAAGTACATTGCCAAAAAAAATCTTCTATTGCCGGAATTGGTGTGACCAATGTGTGAAACGCTTCGTGATTAGGGGTGGGTATGGTCAAGGGCTGGGCCATGGTAAGCTTGGCCTAGGCCCACTATATTAGGCATTGTGCTCAGGCTTGGGATTTTTTTTAGAGATGTTTTATTTTCACCACAGTTTTTTCTTAGTCCACCTCACTTAAAACTCATTTTTTTCCCAAAATACCTCCTTGTGAAAAAAAAAAAAGAAAAAAACTGATTTCTAAGTCCACCTCTCTCTCCCTCCAAAACCAACATTGTATACTTCATCCCTTTCATTTCTTTCTCTTTCAACACACCTCATTTCTTAGGTATTTTCCCAAATCCTTCCTCCCAATACCTCATTTTAAAAGTTAGGCATTTACAAGAGAGAAATGAAGTAATGGAGTATAATAGAAGTGAATTAGAGCGAGAAGAAAGCACGTATGTACATGAAATCTTTTTTTTTTTAGTTTTCGCTTCATGTTTGGAGAGACCAGGCTGAACAACCAATGGTGTACTCGGCCTGACTAACCAAGCATAATAGGGTCTGCTCGGTTGGGTTGGCCGACTAGACCCTGCTATGCTCGATTAGTCAGGTCCGAACATAACAAAAATTTTTAAAAAAAATCAGTCAGTTTTTTTAAGGATTGATTTTATCTATTAATATACAAATATAAATCTTGTGATTGCAGCTCAGTCAATGTAACCAGACTTGCAATCAAATGGTTGTGGATTACAATTATGAGTTCATCACATATGAGATAAAAATCAGTCCTTAGTATACGCTAAAAATCAATCCATAATAAGTAGATCAATTGACCGTTGTGTTCTTTCTCTCTTATGCAGATATTCACTAGTCAGGCAAACTTAATTAAGTCGGCAATAGATGTTGCAAAAAAAAATGGTTTTGTGATTTCCATTTTGAACTCAGATTCAGGTGGTGCTATAAGAAAAGCTAGTCTGACCCTTAGATGTGAGAGTAGTGGACAGTGTAGAGAAGACAGGATGTCTAAAAACGTCGGTGTGGGTGTCAATGTTAGGGGAACGAGTACAAAAAAATGTCAATGTCCATTCTGATTGAAAGGCAAGAAGTTTCCTAGCAATGATGACTGAATGTTAGAAATTATATGCAGCGTGCATAGCCATAGAGCTGCAGATTATATTAACTAGAGGGTCACTCCTATGTTAGTAGATTATTCGAAGAGGAGTATTCGTTATTAAATGACATGTCCAAGAGTACGTACGACCAAAAGACATTTTAGTCACTATAAAGAAAAAAGATCCCTTCGATACAACTACAATGAATGCAGTTTATAATGCACAACACAAACATAAGCAAAAAGAAAAAGGTGGGAGATCCCAGATGCAACAATTATTGGCATTGTTGGCTGAGAATCAGTACATCAAGTGGCACCGTACAAGTGAGGATAATGAAGCTATCACTAACTTATTTTGAGCACACCCAACTAGCTTAGATTTATTACATGCATTCCCACATGTGTTGCTCATGGATTGCACGTATAAAACCAACAAATATCGTATGCCCCTCTTGGAAATCATTGGGATGACATCTACTAACATAACCTTCTCTGTGGTGTTTGTGTTTCTACAACATGAGAGGGATGACAACTTCAATTAGGTTATGGATGTCTTACGTGGTATTATGGATGATAGTGATTTACCCCACGTCATTGTGACAGATAGAGACTTAGCCCTAATGAATGTTATCTCACGAGTGTTTCTCATTGTCACACATCTGTTGTGTAGGTGGCACATCAATAAAAATGTGCTTGCAAAGTGCAAGAAGTTATTTTCAATAAAGGAAGTGTGGGATTTCTTCATGACCTACTGGAATCTAGTATTTCTGTCACCAACAGAAGAGAATTATGACAACCACTTAGCATTATCGGAGAAACAGTTCAGTCCTTATCCAAACGCATTTGACTACATGCGGAGTTGGTTGAATACTTACAGGGATAGGTTTGTTGCAGCCTAGACATACCGAGTTATGCATCTAGGGGCCACAACGACGAATAGATAAGGTTATTTTTTTGTTTTTTTCTTCTACTTACAATTGTTCTTAATTGGTTGGTATCTAACTAGTTGTTCCTTATGCTTCTTGCAGGGTTGAGAGTGCCCATGCTAGGTTAAACAAGCAGTTGGGATCTAGTTAAGGAAATTTCAAGTCCTCTTGGTCAAACATACACAACATGCTCTTGTTACAGCATACATCAATAAAGGCATCATTCGATAAATCGAAGATGGTTGTCCAACACAGTTTCAGGCCGTCCATGTTTAGGGAGCTTCGTGGAAATGTCTCCATTACTACACTTGAGAAGATACTTAACGAAACAAAGAAGACTAGTTTTATTGGGATTGACCCCGTTGCATGTGATGTCAACTTAGATACACCCACAGCCTGCCATGTGCCCATGAAATTGTTGACTATACTAGACAAAGGCGTCCGATCCCACTTCATTCTTTGCATACTCATTGGCACAAGCTTGGCATACAACCTACCTCAAACCAGAACCATGTAAATGAAGATGATATTCATATTGAGGAATTTGAGCTGTTAAAGTAGACCTACGCATAAGTTGGCAAGTCAGATAAGGCCCAGCTGCTTAGGAAATTGAGGGAATTGATAAATCTGGGGAGTACACATGTAGAGGAATCGAAGATCAAATTGACAATGCAAGGTAGGCCACCTAGAAAGATAGATAAATCTACCCGACATGAGCCATCTACATTTGAGAGAGTACCATCGATGTAGGATAGCTATTCCTCGTCTGTCATAGGTCCAATGGATGTCAACCCTCTACAGTCGGTGAGACCAACTTGACAGAGGAGAGCGAAAGAGAAAGTAATTAATAGGTTTGTTATTGTGTAAGTGAAGTTGATTTGTCATATCGTTGATGCTGATGCATTATCCCTTTTGTCATAGGTCGTTCGTCAGACGTCTATTTGATTCTCGTCATATGATACTTACATTGAGTACTTTCTATATGGCATACGTCCGTTTATTCAACATATTGTAAACGTACAAGCCGATGAAAATTGCAGGTTCTGGGCGATTGTTGCCTTGTTGGGCTTGGGAGAGGATGGTTGGTCATAAGTCCAGAATGACT
Organism: Platanus orientalis; assembly: GCA_025762735.1. Lineage (NCBI taxonomy): Eukaryota > Viridiplantae > Streptophyta > Magnoliopsida > Proteales > Platanaceae > Platanus > Platanus orientalis. The sequence continues at coordinate 1,444 of JAOXJP010226288.1, read as the reverse complement.
TGTTACATGAACTAGATAGTCACACACAATATTATGAGCCGATTTTTTATGGGTTTATAGCACTGAATGAGATTGGGCATTCTATTGCATACTTCATGGAAGGTGCGTCATATGAGTATTGGATGACCATGCTAGAATGTGGCCACCTGATAGCCTCCTGTTACCATGTTGTTCTATACCTTTTGAGTGAGAGATAGTGTCTAATGTTTTTGCCACTTCGATCCGACCTTATACCCGTTGCTACCCGAAAGGAACTTACTATTGGTTTCATGAACAACCACTTCGTACAGGTAAATATAAGCTGCAATGTGCTATTAAAATCAATCATGTTTAGTAGTGTTTAACTTCACTCTTTATTATGTCTATAGGTTTTTCTTTTGTCGGGTCATCTTATCCTACCCATCGCAACATATTGACATAGATACTAGACTGATAATGCGTTGGGATGGGCACTACATTCGTACGAACCACGAATTGAAAAATTTTGATGTGTGGTTAGCGAAGATGTAGCGATACAGGAGATGTTGGATTTGACTGATGACTGATTGAGCCGGAACATAGCTTAAATGTATCTCGCACATTGCATTGATTGTGCAATTTTGTATTGACGACTTGTATATGTAATCAATAGCTATTAAAACCTTTTGTATCACCAAATTCCTTTGGTAATTAATATTAATATTATTTCAGTTGCAATCTTTTATTTGTTAGGGGCCTCATCCCCACACACAGTCATTTTAGTGCGTGATTTTAAAGTATAAAAATGTAATCATAATAACAAGTAAAGAAGAAATGCGAAAAAAAAAACAGTGATTTATATAAATAGGGTCATCCCTAAACAAAATAGTACAATGTATTAGGGGCCTCATCCTCTATAAAATACATATATAACTCATAAAAAAAACTAAGTCTTTGTCTCTGTGATCTTTGTCTCTATGGTCCGCCTCCTATGCCGTCTATACTCCTACATAGATGTCATCGTCTCAACGGGCTCGTTAACACAATAGGTTAGGATATCACATACCTGCATAACCATATCAAACGGATGTCTGTACCCATATGTTGAACTCTAGACAATCGGTCTCAATAGAGCCTTCGCTCGCTCAATACGCTAAAATAGGTATAGATAAATATAAATTGCAATAACAAAAACTAACTGAAATGAGAAATACGAGTATTGAAATGATATATTGATAATTGCTTAAAATTGCATAATTACCATAATCAAAATAAGCATTATCACATTTATTTTGTGTCTTTGTATTAAATTATGTATTTTCTCTTGTAAGATCTCAAGAAAAAACCTAATTGAAGTTTGAAGCCCATTAGCAAAGCTTACCAATGGAGATAATGTCAAAAGATGATGTAGATCACCACCACCCGATCCAATCAAGTGAAGATCAAGCATCCAAGGGAATTCAAGGGTCAAGATTGATAGAGGAGG